>JAKUCM010004253.1:0-26687 GCA_023374145.1 Lepidium sativum
GAGAGAGAGAGAGTTTAGGTCTTCTACGTCTTCTATGTTGTTTGAGGTAATTACTATGTCATCCACATAGACTAAAACTGCTGTATATCTGTCACTTGTTTTCCTGATGAAGAGAGTGTGATCTGTGTATGACTTTTTGAATCCAAGGTCTTGAAGTGTGTTGCTGAATTTAAAGAACCATTGTCTTGAAGCTTGCTTAAGGCCATACAAAGACTTATGAAGTCTGCATACTGCTTTTTCCGGCAACTTTTCTTCTCCTGTCATTGCGTATCCTGGTGGTAATGACATGAAGATTTCCTTGTGTAGGTCTCCATTTAGAAAAGCATTTGACACATCAAGCTGTGTCAAACTCCAACCTTTTGCCGCAGCAACTCCGATCAAGGTTTTGATCGTTGTCATCTTAGCTACAGGAGAAAAAGTATCTACAAAATCTATTCCTTCTTTTTGTGTAAAACCTTTAGCTACCAACCTAGCCTTATATCTTTCTAAAGTTCCATCCGAATTCAACTTAGTTTTATATACCCACTTACATCCTATTTCACGCTTTCCTTCAGGCAAACTACATATAGTCCATGTTCCCGAATTCTTTAAGGCCCTTAATTCCTCATTCATTGCATCTATCCAATCTTGTCGGTTCCTAGCTTGAAAGAAAGAAGTAGGTTCAGAGAAAATGCTTACAGAGCAGTTGTATACCTTGTATGACTCTGATAAGTTGTTATAGGAAATGTAGTTTGCTAGTGGGAAAGGCAAGTCTGTTTTAGTGATTCCACAATAGTAGTCGTGCAAATATCCAGGTGCTTTGGTTTTTCTTTTGACTTTGTCATTTACTTCTTTTATGCAGCTCTGTCCTGCTCTTGCATCATCGCCTTTATTCTCTGATTTCATCTCTTCATTTTGTGAGATTATTGGAGAATCATGTCTCAGAACATGGTCTGTCTCATCTTTCTCCAATCTGACCAAAAATGGATCATTTATCTCATTTTTTCCCCTGTCCTTAAATGGAAATACATCTTCATGAAAGATCACGTTTCGTGATATGTGAATCCCATTTGTCCTTAGATTGAGAAGCTTGTATCCTTTGTAACCCGCAGGATATCCCAAGAATACATGAGGCTCAGCTCGGTGGTCGAATTTGTGCCTATGTTTCTGTGACGTTGAACTGTAACAGAGGCATCCAAACACCTTCATACCTTCATAGTCTGGAACTGCACTTCTTAACATCTCGTAAGGTGAAGTGTTCTTGTGGATTGCAGCTGGCAACCTGTTGATTAGGAACACAGCAGTGAGAACTGCATCACCCCAATAGTCTAGTGGTACACCACTTTGAAATATCAAAGATCTAGCCACATTTAGGATATGCTGGTGTTTTCTTTCCACCACGGAGTTTTGTTGTGGTTTCTCTGGGCAACTATGATAAGCTTCTATTCCTTTTAACCTAAACAGCTTCTCAAACTTCAGTTCTGGTGCGTTATCTGACCTTACACCCTTGACCACTGCTTTAAACTGAGTCTCCATCTTGGTCAAGAAGTCTGGAAACACTTGCAAAACATCACTCTTTAATCGCATTAGGTGAATCCAAGTTACACGAGTATAATCATCTACTATAGTAAGAAAATATCGATATCCTTCTAAGGTTGGAACTGCAAAGGGGCCCCAAACATCAATGTGTAAAAGATCAAAAGGATTCTTACACATGTTGTTTAAAGAAACAAAAGGTAATCGTTTTTGTTTAGCTAATGGACAAATGTTGCAGTGAAAACTATCTTTATTTCTTCTATTCAAACCAATCAAATCCATTACAATGTCTACTTTAACCTCTGCAGGGTGTCCTAATCTATTGTGCCACAAAGAGTTACTCAAAACAGCATTAAGCGAGAAAAACACATTTTGAACAGACTGACTTTCTAAAGAGTTCTTATCTAAAATGTAAAGATTCGATACTTGATTAGCTTGTCCAATCATCTGCCCCTTGGTAGGTTCCTGTATTACACAAGTAAAGTTGTCAAAAATAACACGGAGCTTTAATTCTCTGGTCAACTGACTTACACTGAGTAGGTTAAGTGTAAAGTCTGGTATGTAAAGTACACTTGTTAGAATCAAGTCTTTATTAATTCTAACTTCTCCAATTCCTTCTATATGTATTGTTAGTCCATTTGGTAACGTGACAGTTTTGTTTTTAAGACCAACTCAGTTAATTAGAAGGCTCTTATCACAACTAACATGGTGTGTTGCTCCACTATCAATGATCCATGATTGATTGGTGAAGTCTTTCCCTGTGGTTCTCATGATTCCAACAAAGTCAAGTACAGAATCCGAGAAACTGATACCTGGTGTAGATGTGATTGTTCCTCTGCTACTAGAGGCTTGAGACTCCCTGCTAGCTGGCATTGTCAATTGAGAATTAAAGTAGGCAATTACTCCCTTGGTCCTTTGACATACCTTTGAAATTGTTTAAAGTCTCTGTTTGATCATGCTTGTCATCTAGAAGAGTTACTTGAGCAATTGTCGACTTGCTTTGATTCTGCTTGACTTTGTGCTTGAATCCAGCTGGATACCCATGTACTTTATAACATTTCTCAATAGTATGCCCTGTGTATCCACAGTGACTGCACACAGATTTAGACTTTTGATTAGTTATACTAGAATTAACTGATCCCTCAACCATGCTTTTCTCTGAGAAATGATAAGTGGCTGCATTTGTCACGTTTGTGAAACTCCTTTGGCTATGATCTTGGTCCAGTATATTGTATACTTCCACCAAGTTTGGAATCTCTTTCTGCATAATGATCTGACTTCTTGTGTTTGCATAAGACTCATTCAATCCTGCAAGGAACTTAATCACCTTTGTTCGTTCTGCTTTCAACGATGTCTTCTTGCAACACTCACAAATCTTGCACACATCTACACACTCTGCACCCTCTAGATCATCCCATAACGTTTTCAGCTTAGTATAGTATGTAGATAAATCCATCGAGCCTTGCTAGTGAGTCCAGATTTGCTGCGTTAACTGATATGACCTGGGAAGATTGGTGATCCGAAACCGAACTAGCAAATCTTTCCAGATTTCCGTAGCATTTTCTAGCCTAAGTATGCTACTGTATATTTGCTTATTGACCGAATTCAAAATCCAAGATTTTACCATCGAGTTACATCTAGACCAAATTCTGTAATGAGGGTGAGTTGGGTATGGTCTTGGAAGACTGCCATCGACAAACGCTATCTTATTTTTCGCGTCTAAGGCTATGTTCATAGCTATGCTCCAGGTCATGTAATTTGTTCCATCAAGAACTTCTGTGATGATTGCTACCCCTGGATTATCCCCACTAGTCAGATAGTAAGGTGAGTATTGAATACCTTCAAAGCTGAGATTTTCCCCAGTCGACATCTGATTCGTCGAATTCGCATTCCCGAACAGATTCTTCGTGACCGTCGAAACTTGGTTTTCACCGTCAATCTGGTCCGAGTTTTGTGATCTTGTCGTGCGATTCGATATGCCCAATCTTCTTGATGTCGCAGGTCTCTTGCTTCCTTTACCAACAACTACCATGGTTGCTAATTTTCTTCTTCAATCGGAGAAATATAGTGGTTCTTGACTGTAAGAAGAAGGCGAAATAGGATGATTTTTAGTCTCTTGTCTTCAACAGGCGATGTGAGATCGAGCCTGCTCTGATACCATGTTGTGATACAACATCTAATTCTTCAAGAAATGTTGAAGAAGTGAAGCAAGAAACACAGAGGAGGAACGAGAAAGAAGAAGAAGAAGAAAGTTCAAAAATATCGTTGTATTCAATCCGTCTAAAACATGTACACATACATTGTATTTATACATCAATCTTAATTCCGGTTAGACATTAAACCGAACACAATTAAATGTTCAATAAACCTGAACCCGGTCTAACTACTAAATCGATATTCCAATAGTTCTCAATCTAGTTTTGGTGGATCTCAAACTAGTCCGGGTTGGCAGAGACCTCCCAATAGATTTGTTAAGTGTAACTATGATTGTAGATTTCGAGAGATGAATGGACCTCCGAAAGCAGCATGGATAATTCGATATCAAGGAGGTGTTTTCTTTGAAGATGGCATAAGTTCAAGTCACGTTTGTACATCTCTTCTGGAAGCGGAACTTCAAGCTTTGTTGATGGCGATGCATCATACATGGGAAAAAGGCTTTCGACATGTTCAATTTGAAGGAGACAGTCAGTTGGTTTTTAAACTATTGACTAAACAACAGTCAAATTTTGCATTACACAATCTGGTTCAGGAGATTCTCTATTGGAAGACCAAGCCGCAGATTTGGTAGCTCGCTCTTACTACTCGCTAAATTAGTTTATTTGTTTCAATCTTGTTCCAAGTTGCTTGACCTCTGTTTTAGATGAGGATTATGTACTTTCAGTTAATAATTTCAATGGTGTTTGAAAAAAATATATATCCGGCACGTCATTAATGTGAAACCAGATTCATTTACAAACGATAATGTTAATTCAGCAAAACTGTTGAACAATATATATCCTTAAATTATCATCCAGTTCTAAGTCTACGCTATCAAAAGCCTCCTTACAAAAAGAATGGTTGTCCGTTCTATATCTTCAATCTTTTCAGATTCTTCTATTACTCACTTGTTGCAAATAGAATAATACCTCACCAGTCACCAGTAATCTTTACATGAACAGATGCCTGCAACAAAATGGTGGAATCGCTTTGTGTCTCTGAGGACTATGACCCTTCCAGTTACTTGCGATACAATCTTCATCCATGAATGGCAGTCTGCACATACTCTGAGATTCTTAGTAACCCTAATTGGAACACCTTTACCTGTATGAATTAACGAGTAGGTTGTCGCGAGTCTCTCGCTGTGTCCACAAACCCAAGCTGCCTTAGTTTCTTCATCAACATTATGAAGTACCACGCTTGTATTAGGAGAATAACCAGACTTTTCAATTGCTTTTTGTAGTTCTGTCCATACTTTCTTATACTCATCTGAATTACGAAACTCGTATCCACCTCCTGCAACAAAGATTTGAATCTTATCTTTAACTTGTACCCAACTGCAACCAGCTTCCTTTTTCATACCTCTTTGTTTCATCATCTCTCGGATCTTATCCACATTGTTCCACATCTTTGCATCGGCATAAATGTTAGAAACCACAACATAGTTCCCTGGGTTATGAGGTTCAAGAACAAACAATTGCTTTGCTGCAATCTCTCCCACTGAAACATTCCTGTGGAGCCTGCAAGAATTGAGAAGTGATCCCCAAATGGATGCACTTGGCTTAAACGGCATTGTTTCTATTACCTTGACTGCTTCCACGATATTACCAGCTCTGCCTAAAATGTCAACCACACAAGCGTAATGCTCCAAAGCTGGTGAAACTCTGAATTCGGTTTTCATGCGTTCAAACAAACTCAGACCATATTCTGTGAGCCCTGTATCGCTGCACCCAGATAACAAAGCAACAAAGGTAATTTCATCTGGTGCGACACCTGACTCTATCATCTGATCAAACAGATCTAATACTTCTTCGATTATTCCGTTGATTGCGTAACAGTTTAGCATTGTGTTCCATGTAGTCAAATCCTTCGTTGACATCCCATCAAAGATCCTCCGGGAATTTTCAACCTCGCCACATTTCCCGTACATGTCCATCAGTGAATTAAGCAATGGAACATCAGGTTTCTCTTTCGATTTCAAAATCTGTGCATGAATTTCTTTCCCAGTGAGGAGGGCAGCTACACGCGAACAGGCTGGCAATATTGTCGTCAGTGTCGCCCAACTAAAACCGATCATTTCTTCCTGCATATTTCTGAACAGATTAAACATCTCGTGAACCCGAACTTTCTTGCTGAGTATCGAAATCAAAGAATTCCAAGTAGCAATGTTTCTGTCAGACATTCCATCGAACATTTTGCGTGCATCATTGAATGAGCCACGTTCCATGTAGAGCTTCAAGAGAGTATTATAAACCACCTGATCAACTTTCTCCCTTCGTTTCACAATCTGGCCATGGATTCCCTTCCCAATCCGGAGATCTTTTAGATCCACGCAAGCTTTTAACGCAACGGAAATCGAAAAATTCCCCGGTTCAATGGAAGTACACAACATATCCACATATACAAGTAAAGCCTCTCGTGGTGACCCGTTTCTAGAGTACCCAATCGCCATCGCGGCCCAAACTTTCTCAGTAAGTAGCGTGGAATCGGCGACATCGTCAAAAATCTTCCGAGCGAGGTCCAATCGGCGGCAAATCGAGAAAAGAGTGATAAGCTGGCTAAGCAATTTGGTGTCGTAACGGAGACTAGGATTGTTGAGAATCAAAGAACATATTTTTTGTCCATGGTGGAGCGATCTAGCGGAGATACATGCATGAAGAATGTCGGCGTAAGCCTCGGGAGTGGACAGTCTGGAAGGTGAGGATGATGACTTCTCTATCAAGGTTACTGCTTCATCGAGTTTAGCGGATTTAGAAAGGCCTGTGTTGAGTTCTAAGTGCTTTGAGAATCCGGATTGTTGTCTCTGTGGGATTTGTAAGGATTTACCACGGATTATACTTTGAGACCCCAGTGGAGCCAGATACGCTTGCGGAGCGATAACAACATCTGCAAGTTATTGGAAATCATGGAAACACTTTTAACCATTGCAGTACACAAATATTTAAGATTTAAACATCTTTGGAGGGAAACACCATCAATGGTGGATTGTTAACCAGAGATCCAAACAAGAAATTCACCGGCGCATCACAATGAAAACTTACCTACCGAAGGCATTACGAAATTCATTCAGCACATGAGTGAAAGAAGGAACAAATCGAACGCTCTTATAACTAAACAGAAGCGGACAAGTTATTTCCTCTGTTTGAAGAGACGAGACAGAGAAGAAGAAGAAGAAGAAGAAGAAGAAGAAGAAGAAGAAGATGGATAAGCCACAGTAATCGCACTTGCTCAAATGGGCCTATTTTATATTATGGGCTTTTTAGTCTCCCTATGTGCATATTTTATTGTTCTCTCAAAATCCTTTGGTGTTTTTTATCTCATCTGAAATTATATCCCCAATCAGTTTACAAGAGAAAACTCATACAAGAAACACATAAATTATTACGGATATTGTTAAATCCTGAGATTAAAGACCACCAGTAGAGAGCAACATGACCAATCATTTGGAGGATGCATCGTGGCCGTTAGACTCTTTTTGCGACCCTTTAACTTTGTTCTCAACCTCTCTTCTTCTCTGTTCTTTGCCTTCACTGCCTTTACTAATCCTCTCTCTAATCTCTTCCTCCTACACATTAGAAGAATTTAATTTCGTGACTACAATGACAAATAGCTCTATTACCACACAAAAATATAAAAAAAATGAACTATTCATGTAGCTAAATTGGCCACAGATGAAATTACATTGTCAAGTGTTTTAGCGTCAGGAAGTTTCGAACCATGAACACCAGCTCGATTCGAGGCTTTACCAACCATCGTCCTCACGCCGTCGTACCAACAATCATTCTTCCCGGCGGTTCCCACAGATCTCCACCACTTCCCGAGTATCATTTTCACTCTCGCCTTTCTGTTTTGCTTAATTTCACAGAACGATCTCTGTTATATGGCTTTCATTTTACAACCGAGCGTTGACTGTCAGACATGTGTCATAAAAATGATGTCCAATTGCCACGTGTATATTTATATGTCACGTGGATGTCGTCGTCTTCAATGCTCGATTCAATCAGATTGAAAAATCCCCCGTTTCTGTCTAAAGCTCGTTCAGGTTTAGCAACAACACACAACTTCAAATCGATTATATATATTTATTTAAACAAAATAGGAAAAAATACAATGCAAAAGAATACAGTTTTCGATCGGAACTCACAAAAGGGAATAGTTTTGTTCATGTTGTCGGAATCTGAAAACACTACAAATTGGGAACAAATTACAATAGAAGGTGGGATTGTACAATGCGTGAAGGGTTGGTGTCGTTATTCTCTCATCAGTCTTATGAAACCAAAAGAAGAAAGAAAAAAAGGATTTTGTTTTGTTTGTCTGTCTCAGTCGCTTCCCTTGTTGCCGTCAGACTCGGAATCCGAGCAGACAAGCAAAAAAAAAAGATCAAAGTGTAGGTTTTTTGTTGTTGGTTCTCTCTCGAGTAAATAATTACATGTAATCATTAGCGCCAGAGCTACCGGAGCCAACTCCGACAGTTCTCTTGCTCATGTTAGCTCTCTGCACCAATACAACCAACGCCTGCACCACTTCAGACATTGGTGGTCTAAACTCTGGCTCCGGCTGTAACACATTGAAAAACATCATTTTACTTTTCAATTTGTTTCAGATCATCACATTTCATTCATTCTGTTTCATGTGTTTGATGATTTACCTGGACGCAAAGGGCGATAACATCTGCAAATCGGGAGAGAGATTTAACTGGGTAAAGCCCTTTGAGTGCTGGATCAACCATTTTGCCCAAAGCATCAATATCGTGAAGCTGTGGTGTTGCCCATCTCACCAATGATTGCTCAGATCTTGACCTTGTGCTGTCACAATCACCAAGATTTACTTCTATTTTGAACACACTTTACTGATAAGAAACTGACAAATGCCAAGGGATATGGAACATAATAGTACCTGTCGAATGGTTTCCTTCCGGTTAAAAGTTCAAGCATCACTACTCCAAAACTGTAAACATCGCTCTTTAAAGAGTATTGGCCTGACATTGAAGTTTCTGGTGCGCTGTATCCTTCATCGTTTTGGTTCAGTAGCTGCACAACATATCAGAATGGTAAGGAACAAAAACATAATAGTCCTATGGACGAACATGATATTAGTGTTCTGACAAGTTTACCTCATTTGCAGTGGGGAGGAAACTAGCGAGACCTGAGTCTGAGAGGTGTGGATTCAGTTCTGAGTCAAGTAAAATATTTGCTGATTTGATGTTCTTGTGAACTATAGATGGTGAGCAAACTTCATGCAAGTACCTGAAACAACAACAATACTTTCCATGAGACTGCTGCCTGCTGTTATAACAGGCCATAATGTGATTCAGATGTTAGAAGACTTACTCCAATGCGCGTGCAGTGCCAAGAGCGATCTTGACACGGGGATTCCATATTAACGGTTTGCTTTCATCTTCCACAAGATGTAAAAAGTCATGCAATGAGCCATTTCTGTGGAACTCATAGACCACCAAGTGTTGTCCGTGTTCAGAACAATAACCATCAAGCTTTGTGACATTTTCATGATCCAAATGCGCAATCTTCGATACTATCTCGGTAAAATCATCAGCTGTGTCGGAGGGAAGCGCAGACGAGTCTATTTTCTTCACAGCAAGTACCTAATATACAAAAACAATATTTCAGCAAAAGAAGATAACGACATAGTGCAGTAACAAGTAAAGGATTATGTACTCTTATAAACCTTTCCATCATCAAACTGAGCTCTGTATACTCTTCCAAAAGTCCCTTCACCGAGAAGATTATCTACGCTGAAACTGTTGGTAGCTATTTGAAGATCTGCAACCGTATACGTGTTCACATTCGAAGGAACAACAACAGCAGCTTTCTTTGCAACAATAGGTTTTCTCATTGTTGAATCCTCGTCATCAAACGACTTATGTCGCTCAGCTGGTGGAGGGCGTAGATTCATGGACAGTGAAGTATCCAGTTTCTTTGTCTCAACTACTGTTGGATTCTGTACAGACTTATTCTCTGCAACCACATGATTACAAAGTTAAAAAACCAAAAGATCACTTATAGTATTTACATTTCTACTCATGGGAAAAAAGTAACGTGGTTCACATGTTACCTTGATGAAAGTCATTTGATGCAAGTGTGAAGGGTTGGTTAATGTTATTATCAGTCTTTTCAATGTCCGGGGATGATGACCGCTTTGATCTTTTTCTCTTGATCAAGAAGAACGCTATGACTAGTGCTACAACTATCAATGAAATGACGATTCCTGCAATTCCACCAGCTCCAA
Source organism: Lepidium sativum (assembly GCA_023374145.1). NCBI lineage: Eukaryota > Viridiplantae > Streptophyta > Magnoliopsida > Brassicales > Brassicaceae > Lepidium > Lepidium sativum. Next base: position 9,958 of record JAKUCM010004253.1, read on the forward strand.
TCCCTGATTTTTTTGAGTCATGGCTACTGCTTGTATTACCATTGGACTGGTGTCCACCATTACCAGATTTATGAGGAGGTGGTTGACGAGTCGGAGGTGTACCGGGAGGTGGTGGAGGTGCAGGCCCGGAGTTGAATGAGTTACCATCTTTTCTGTTTCCAAGATCATTCAGGGGAAAAAGTAGTGAGAAAGGAAAAAAAAATCAACGAAATCAAAGAAAGCTATAAACAACTTACTGTAAATTAATGCCTTTCAAAGTATCAGGGATCCAGCCTGTGAACTTATTGTTCGCAATATTCCTGAGGAGAAAGCATTCAGAAAGAACGACATTCAACTAATGTTTACAGGTGACAACTTTCTAACAATATATGAGCTTGAGTTACTCACAGATTTTCGAGAGGAAGGCCGGCTAGGACATCAATGGTGCCTGTGAACTGATTGTTCTGAAGATAACTGTGAGGTTCAATGAACATAATGTTAGTATAACTCAAATTGAGTTTTTTTCAAGGCATTAAGACCTACATAAAGAAGTCTGTACATTGATTTTGCACTCGTAAGAAAGGTACAGGTGTTTGGGAGCGACCCTGTGATGGCATTGAAAGAGAGGTCCCTGAAAAGGCACATGAATTTGTCATAATATTTGTTTATTAACTAATCAAGTTTCTTAATTAATTAAACTCAGGAGTAAAAAAGGGATCTTACAAGATAGTGAGAGAGGTGAGTTTAGTGAAGTCAATAGATAGTTGCTTCAACTGGTTGTGAGCAAGATTGCTGGGAAAACCAATGAAGCATTAAATAAACGATCTATTTCCAAGATATATTTGAAGATAAATAATTGAAGAACTTACAGGTACTTGAGAGGTGCCATTAGAGATATGGAATACTGAGCAGATCCAGTGAACTGGTTATTAGCAAGATTCCTACACATACTCGGAAATTTTATTAACTTGCAAAACACAGAAGAATCTTATAAAACATGACAGAGAGAAACATCAAACATACAATCGCTCCAAGTACGGAGGAAGTTGATACGGCAAATCGCCTCCAAGGTTATTGCCGCTTAGATCACTGCAGGTTTCACCAAAAGAATCCATGATTAATAAGCTATGCCAATAAATAAAAAAAAGAAACTTTGAAGCATCGTAGAAGATGAATCTTACAACTCAGTAACAGAAGTTAATTTATCAAGCATGAATCCAAGTGATCCAGAAAGTCCAAGACTTGGTAACTTACTGCAAGTAGATAATGTATCAAGCATAGATACAAGAAACAGAAGTGATGTTGAAATTGAGATTTTATATACAAAGTCATTACATTTGAATAACTTTTGAGCCAGAGCAAGTTATGCCTTTCCAGTTTTGGCCACAAGGATCCCCTCCTGATGCTGTCCATTGTGATAGCTGTCCCGGAGAATTCATGGAGGTGAACAAGTTGTTTAACGCCGAAGCTGTTCACATTGAGAACCAGAGACCATAAGGAAACTATTCCAACCACTGATTAAAATCATAATCATATTGATTTTTATGTCGGTTCCGCAAAGCAGATCCACGATTTGAGATCATTGGGATTTTAGAGGGTATGCAAAGAACTTAAAGTCCCTGTCTGATTAAAGGAATGCTCGTGACATCAACACAAAACAAAACAAAAAACCCAGAAAAGAGAAGAAACAAACGAGAAAGAAACAAAAAGAAAATTAAAACAAAAAGTTAAATGGAAAAGAAAAAAAGGTTAGAGATTTGGGGAATTGAAAGCCACTTCATCAAAACAAAACCTGTTTTGAAGAAAAGAACATTATGACAGAAAGTTTTGAGTTTTGGGATGAAAGAAGAAATCTAAAGTTTGAAGGAGAAACATAAACCAGAGAATCATCGATAAAACTACACAGATGACTAAAAAGATAACAAAGTGGAAGATTTTCAAAAGAAGGAAAAAGTAAAACTCACTATCTGATGCATCTGTGGCTCCATGGATGAAACTTGGCTCAAACCCTACAATGCAGAGTATAAGCAGAGCCAAAACCACCCGATTCTCAGTCATCATCTTCCTCCTATTCTCTCTCTCCTTGCTCTCTCTCTCTCTAAAACCAGATGAGACAGAAGAAAACCCAAATGGCAAAAACCCAAGAACTGAAATTGTCAAATTTCTACAGAGATTTAATATTAATTTAAGAAATATATTTGAGGATAAAATTTTGTTAGCTAGATTTTATACTGTTTAAGCCATAAGACGAATTTATCGAGTAAAGCTGGCAAGCACGATTTGCTATAAGTAAGAATCCAAGAGCCACAGAATTAGCCTTCCGACGCTAAGCTCACTATTTTCTTTTGTTTTTGTTTTGTTTATTCCTTTTTTAATTAAATATTATTATTCTTAATATGCTAATTGTCCTTTTTTAATTTTGTCCATTAAATTTTAAAAACAATTAAATCTTGGTTGGTGTATCATGGTTATGGTCTGAAGTATTTGTCTTTTTGGTTTTTATGCAATTTCTCTCATTCCCACAAATAAAATAAAATAATAACTACCTATAGTTTTCATAAGGCCTACGCGCTTTTATAGGTTGTATATTCTTTACATATTTCAATTTAGTATAAGATTTTTTGTGTGAATGAAATTTTCATATACATAATGTATAATAAATAAATAATAACGAAGCTTTCATACAAGTATAGATTACTTTGAAGATTGGCTATGATTTGGTCTTCCCATCATTGCGTTGAAGAATTATGCTTTGAAGGTTTAATTACTTTCCATTCACATCTAAGTGTGATGAAAAAGTTAATTTCTTTTCACCAAATTAAAAGTGAATTTATTGTGCAGAAAAAAAGGTAATGATTTTTTGTTTGTGAACAAAAAAACATGTGGGTGAATATGTGGAGTGACATCCATTAATGTCGCAATTATACAAGTCCAACTTAAATGAAGAACTCACAAGATTCTTGTAGAAAAATATGACTTTTTTATATTAGAATAATTTATTATTTGAATGGTAACTTAGAAAGAAACATTACTAGTTGAGACTAATTAAACATTCTATAACGTTTTGATGCCAATCATTTCGTTAACTTTGAGAAGATTGTTTAGTAAAAAGTTACATCATCGATAATCAATCATTTAGTTTAAATAATCTCAATCATATAATAGTGAGATAATAGTTTGGTTAAAAACGTGTTAATGGGTCATTGTACGTGGTTTGCCTCTCATCTCCTTACTAATGTCTTCGTTGAAAAATTCTTCGTGTACGTTCGCTTTCTTTATCATTAATTATTAATTTGACTGGCAAAAATATACGTGTTTGTATATTAATTTCTCAATCCACCGACGAGCAAACTATACATACACTTTTATATCTATAATTTTAATAAAATTATCGGCGACATCTAAATAGTTTTCTACATTTTATTGAATAAATTAGTTAAATTGTTTGGTTATAAAATTTAGGTAGAAGACTAATTGAAGCCAAGAGTATGCCAGCAAGAAGAGATGACACGAATGGTACAATATAAATATATAAGGAAAGATATGATGTATCTCTCGAGTTTATTTAAATATTTCTCTAATATTTATTAGTTAAATTATCGTCAAAAATCTTAGCAACTAAAAAACAAATTAGACAGAGACGGAAACACAAAGAAGTTAGCTTCGATGAGACTTGGCATTTATCGTAGAGTGACAAAGATTTATCTAATCAGCCTAACTTTTGTTAGTATCTTTGAAGGTTTTTGTTTGTAGAGTTATTTAAAGACATTTAGCTATATCGTGGAGTAGTTATATTAGCCATTGATATCATTATTTGTATTGGAGAATAGCTAAAGTGTAAGGAGAAGACGACGTCGTTGAAATCCTGACTAGACTGACTACGCCTAACGTGGTGCCGTTTATTATGTGTTGCCGACAGACTACGCGTCGTTTGATTATCATCTCTCTACGAAAGCTAAGCGAACTAATTACATTATTTTGGTAAGTCCATTAATAACTATTTATTTGCTCGCATTATCAAATGGTCGGTGTGTGTTAGTATGTAATGCTTTTTATTATCAAATATTATACACATAATTATATCATAATTACCATAGCAAGTAACGTGTCAAAATAAATATTTCCACCAGTTACTAAACTCAAGCGACTATGCAATCAATTTTGTATGGTTTTTATCTTAAATTGTTTTTGTTTTGTAATTTTATTTATGAATTTCTAAATCTGTAAACTAGACTCTTGAATTTTAAGGCGGATTCTCTTGCTCGTTCAGTAAGAGAAGATGCGTCTGATCCTCTGTAACTTTCGTAATATATAGCATAATTCTCGTTGACAAAAAAAAAATCTGTAAACTAATATTTTCATAATTTTTGAAGCTATGTTTTTTGCCAACCATTTAATCGATAAAATTTAAAATTATCTTCCATATTTTTTGTATGTGTAGGAATTGTCTACCCACGAAGTTTAAAATAACATGTGAATTAAAATATCGATGAGCCGACTACAAACACTATATAGACTTTGAAACCTAGCAATTATTCTCAAGTCTTTATTACTACTAATGCATACGTATTTTTAGACCTTTTATTGTTTTATTCCACCGGAGTCTAGGTCTCTGTGTCATATCCCGACCTAATAACATATTTAAATAAATAAATAAAATACTGAAAGTTATTCCAACACTAATTTCGGAATAAATTTAGTGAATTAATTCAAATCATATATATACTAGAGTTAATTCTCTATTTTTAGCAATATAAGACATTTTTACTCTTTTTCGAGATAATGATTCGTCTAACTATTAATCTCGACAATTCAATTTTGAGTTAGATTAATTTGGTCTCTTTTTACGCAGGATCGGTTCGGATAAGACAATATAAATTTATGCTCTAATACCACGTAAGATTATGAGTTTTCAACTCAAAATCAATTAACAATAAATAAATTGACCCAAATACTATATATAATAGAGTTAATTCCCTATTTTTAGGAATGTGGAACATTCTCACATATAACGAACTACTAGTTAACAGAGTAACCCACCTAAAATTCTCATATTATATGTTTTATTAGAAAAAGTTCATGACCATATTTTACAAATTCAAAGAACCGTATGTAAATACGGTCATGAACTCATTTGACTATGAAAAACCAAAAGCTTTTTAATTAAATGGTACAAAACATATTATTCTATATTTAGAAGAAAAAAATGCTTTGCTTTGATGGAGAGTAATAACTTTGAGAAGGCTTAGGAGTGACGAGTGGGAGAAGTGTGAGGAGACAGAACTGACGCGTTACGTGGATATCAAGAGAACAATTTTGTTCCATTCAAAGTTACAACTCACAAGCCTTGGATAAATTGCTTAAACCTTGACTTTTTAATCTATCTACTTCGAGAAGACCGATGTTAACCGACCGGTTACGTAATTGAAACCCGGTTTAATCAGTAACCATGTGAGAGAGCAACGAAACATTTTGTCAAAATATGAGTAAGACGGAGTGCGCAAGAAAGGACACGTGAAGTCTCCGACAAATGAGATTGATAATTGGGCCGTTTGGGACAAAGCCTCACTTTCAGAACACCAACACTCGTATACACGTACGCACGCTGACTTCATGGGCCAGTATAACAAGGCCTACTTTCTGAACACGTGTCTTATGTTTTTCCAAATTTTGTCCATTTTTTATAATTTCTTGCGTTAGTCTTACATAACATGATTATTAATTTGAAAAAATCATTAAAATCGAAAAGATTGATTAACAAATGATTATATTTGCTGATTTTATATTTGTAGAAGCATAATTGTATATCCAATAAGTGTTTTTAAACTTCCTACCAAAAAAAAAGAAATGTTTTTAAACAAGACGTGAAGGCAAATGTCATTTAGTATACTAGCATACAATAAATCTATTTAAGACAGCTTCTACAACGAGACAGTAATTAATGTTATCATCACTTGAACAAACTTAAAGGATTTCAGATTTGAAAAATGTAAACTGAATAAACTATTGATGGTTGTCTTGAATATTTGACAGAAAGCAGAGGATGAGCTAGACCCGAACCCTTACGGTATGCGTTATGAGATTCTTGGTCATGTAAACGCGGATTGGGAGTTGGTGAGAGGCTTGACGATGGGATACACTCATGGATCGGATTATAAAGAAGGATGGTTTAGGATCTTGTTCAGGCTCATAGGGCTATTGATTCCTGGTCTATCGGATCATTGCACGACTGATTACGTGAACTCGGTTAGGCTTGGAACTGATTATGACCTTCAGATGTCTCCTCTTTGAATAGTGCTCTGTTTTTCTGAACCCCAACTTCGTTGTTTATATTATTCTTGACTGAACCGGAACCCGGTTAGGATAATGGTTCGTTAAAGAAAAGGGCTTAGAAGAGTTTTGGTTAGGGTTGAACATAATTACTCGTTACTCGGCCTATACTCGCTACTCAATTCATATTTGACTCAAAAAATTAAAGTATTCGGTAGAGTAAAATCAAATAATAAATATGTTAATTTTAATACTCGCAAGTACAAGTCAAACAATAAGTATCGTTAGTACTTGACTCGTAATTTTATAATTATAGATATTTGAAGTGTAAAATTTTATTATATACAGAAAAACATAATTGATAATTGTTTGAAATAATTATATGTTAAATTCAATATTTGTAAGATACTAGAATTTTTTTTTGTTAAAAGATCGGGGCAAAACATACCATTTTTTCTTCAAATAATAAAAATATTAAACTAAAAACGAATATTATATGGATAGTAGAAGTTTTGATAAAATTAATAATATTTTTGATATATTTATTTTATATAAAATATGATTTTAAATAATTACAAAGGATGAAATAACTTGCAAGTATAGTTGTTTTTGATAAATACTTATTCTAATGAGTATTCAATGTAAACAAGACAAATTTAAATATTAAATATTATTACTTGACTAAGTTAAAACAAGTAAAAAAGTATATGAAAATAGATAAAGTATAGTTTCGAATTTTAGATCATCTCTATCCATGGATCTATACTTTTGAATCTCTTAATCATAAAAAATTAATAGTTTAATATAATTTATTTTTAGTTAAATTTTAACTATTAAAAAAAGAAACAAACCAATAAGAACAATTTATCTATCTAAGATATTCTAAGATGAATCTCTTTATATCTCTTATTTGAAAGACTCATTTTTTTCTTTCATTTATGTTTTTATTTTTTTACTCTTAAGAAATCTTGCTAAGAACTTCTATAAAAGGTGATCTTAGTTTTAGTTGTAACTTGTAGCCAATAAAAAAATATAAATTTGCCAAAATTAAAGTTTTATTCTTATTATTAGTTTATTGTAGCATTGATTACAACCAGAGGCAAAATCAAACAAGACGATCAGGATCTTAGGTCATAGATGAAACCAAAAGTAACTTCTTTGAAACCAAAACTTCGCGAAGATTTCAAAGTACATATGAAACTCCGTCTTACACAACATCATCCAAACTTCACCAGCTCAATCGGCTGATAAAGTCTCTCTCTCTTTCGCTTGATGCAAAATAACCCATGAAAACGAGAAAAAAACCCAAAAGATTGACTCTTCAGGTTAAAAAAAGGAGACAAGATTTTGCAGGGTCATTTCACCAATTAAAGAGAGATTAAAAATTCTTGGAGAAGGTTCAAGCCATGCAACCAACACGAACGGAGAGCTTCAACATCAAAGGAGTTCCGAGAAGAGCAGAGAGATGGGGAGGAGAGGGATATATACACATATATAGGTATAAGTAGAGGGTAATTAGAATGAGAAATCAAAGAGATCTTTCTACTCATCGCCATGGATGTACCAGCAGCAAAGCATGGTGGCGCAACGACGGAGAATGTAAAGACGAGCTCGTTGTTCCTTCACCAAAGAAACACATTTGCTTGTAAACCCATGACCTTTGTTGAACTTTCTCTTGAATTCTGCCATGAGGTTGACTATTAGGGTTTATATATGTATAGTTTAATGATCAGATATTGAAACTTTGGGTGCTTCCTACCAAAAAAAAAACCCTTTTATGGGTGAAGCAAGAGAGTGCAAATGGAAGATTTGTGATGAATGAGAAAATGAATTTGATGAGTATATATAGAGGAGAAAAAGAAGAAAGGGGTACAGTAAGTACAAAGGAAAGTTAATTAAGAGGAGATGAACATGGTCTGGATTTTTTTTGACATTGGAATTTGCATGGCTTATTTTGGGTTCTCAAGGAACTATACTTTCATGAAATCATAAATTTGGACATCAATATTTAATATATTTTCTCTAGTCTATTATATTATCATTATGGTCTGCCTAAACAAAAATGTTATCACGTATGAATAAATTAGTCTTGAAAACTAATGGTATTTTATCATTATTATATCATACTATATTATTAAAATGTAAGAAACGCGGTAAACACAGCTGTTGATCCATAGTATTTGTAGTTAAACCCTTAAAAATGAAATAATAATTAACCTAAGACATCGATTAAATAATAGGGTTTAATACAATAATAAAAGTGAAAGAAAAGAAGAGAGAGTAGAAAAAGGAGAAAGGTAGGCTTGAAAAGAGGAGAGATGTTGAAAGAAGACAAAGCATTGAGATTGGGTTTAGGGGGACATGTAACCGGCAATCCTATCTTCGGTTTCTCCACTTGAGCAAGGTTTGTTTGCTTCACTTCTCTCCTTTTGGATTTAACTTTCACAGTTTTAATTAGAGATGTTCTCATGAGTAAACAAACTCAGCTTGATCCATTCCCGGTTTAGATTTATGCATCAAAAGTTCAAGAGATTTGGGGTTATCCACAAAAAATCCAATAAATAAACCCATAAATAACTTTTAAATTATGGATATCTGCCTATTTTATATCCATTTTATTTTCTAAATTAAAAACACGCGTAATTTTTTGTAGATTCTGGATATATATAAGACTTAAACTCCATTTTAACATCCCTAATTTAACCAAAATGTTTACAACTAAACCTCATCTCCTCATATCCTAGATCATATCAGATTTTGTGTATATTGATATACAGTAGTTAATAAGAATTGATATATATATTTTTAGTTTGTGTAAATATATATATATATATATAAATTAACTACATACAATTATATTTGAATTTTTGGTTGGTTTATTCTTTCCAATTGTTTTTAAAAAGAAGAGATATAAGTGCTTTTACTTAAACTGGTAACAATAAGTAATATTATAGCATTTTCTAGATTGTATTTGGACGACAACCCCTATCAAATTGGATATGAAAACATTATCTTTAACCATTATCATAAATAAATTACACAAACTAAAATCTCAAAGCAAGATTGTGACTATTCCCGTTTTCATATCATTAGGTGCGGTTTTACAGCTGGTAGAACAAAATCATACCGATTGATTTCTTCCTCAATTTTCTAATCAGTTCTGTGTCACTTCGTGTATATCTGCTTACGTATCATAACAGATTTAGATCACATTTAATAATATACATTATATTGGATTTTCCTTGTCGGTATGAGATACCAAGGCTTCCAAGCCCAACCAGGATCAAATATTTGATTTTGTTATTTGTAGATGTATCAAGTTCCAATGAACTATAGAAGAATAATATCCGTTTTTCAGTTAATGGCATTGAGAATTATTGGGCCTAAACGATCAAGGCCCAATAAACTATACAAGGATAACATCCATTTCAACTCTAGTTGAATATATATTGGGTCTTAACCATTATTGAAGATTTTTTGTTCGGTGTTAACTATTAACCAGACTAAGACCAGCATTATGTGGTCTTCAAGGAGGTTCTTAGTGCTAAAAGACATTAAAAATAAATGTAAAAGAAATTAAAAGCTTAAGGATCGTTTCTTAATCAAGAAACAATTTTTGTTTTAAGAGAAGTTAACGTGGCGTTTTGTAATTGGCCGAAGAAGAAATAGATAAGAAAGAAAAAAAAAACGAAACTCATTCATTTAATTTTTTTCTCTCTCTTTTCTGTCTCTCTGTCTCATCTCTCGCGACGAAGCTTTCGAAAATAAGTGAAATAGTCGATTCGAAGGGATCTCCGGCTTGTATCACCGACTGTTGGTAGTGACACCGTAGTCTTACCATCTCCACCGTCTGCAGTTATCTCCGGTGCGTTTTGATTTAGAATTCTTAGAGTTATGTTGAATTTTGATTTAGAATTCAGTTTTTTTGGGGATTGGGGGTTTCTTAAATTTTCAGCTAGATTAATGTTTTGAATAAATTGTATTGTTTGAAACAAATTTTGCAGTTGGTGTGTCAGATATTTTGATTGATCGATATGGACATGGAGAAATCTGCTGAGATCATTGCCAAAGAAGTTTCTCCTTAACACAATGTTGAAGAAATTAAGGAGAAGAAAGAGGAAGAAGAGATGAAACCTGTTGAGGTTGAGAAGTTTTCTCCTGATAAACCAGTTGGTGAAATTGAGGAGATGATGGAAGAAGAGGAAATGGAGTATATAGATATACATAAGAAGAAGATAAAACCATTTCTTGAGAATTAGACACACTAGATGGTGATGAAGATGATGAAATTGACACTAAGAGTACTGATGATTGGAAAGATGATAATGAAGCAACAAAAGATTTTGAAGAAACAGCTGATGATGGAAGCAATTCTGACCAGACATTACAAGAATCTGATTCATCAATTTCTGCTTGGACAGAGAAAGCAACTGCTATCAGGAATTTTGTAAGAGCTAAAAATGAAGTTGATGTTCATACATTTATGCGTTGTGTTGAAAATGCAAGTCTAAATAGCAGAGATTACGAGGTTAAATCTGTGGAATATCCTAAAGCAGAGGGAAAATCTTCCATTTGGAACCCTTTAAGCTATTTGAAGATGATGCAGAGTGATGATGATTTGGTTGATAACATAGATATCTATCCAAAAAGAAAGCTGGAGCTTGAAAAGATTGGTGGAGGAGAAGATGAGAAGGTTCAAAAACTCTTTCTTAGGTTCAGAAGTTGTGAATTTTCTTTCTGCAAATCAACATATAGAAAGAGGAGCGGTTAGTAATGAAATCACTTTGAGGTTTTCAAAAGAAGAGGCTTTGACGATTCTTAATCCAATCTTTCTTTATTACATATATAGGCAGTTGAAGTTGCTCGAAAGTTTGCAAGCCACTTCTTTCAACATGTTCTAGAGTGAGCCTTTTTTATCCACACCAATGTTTTGAGGCTTTTTTGGTTCTTTTGTGCTTCTTTGCCTCTCATTTGACAATCTTCTTTGGCCAAACAGGGAGAATCTGTTTGAGGATGGGAATCATGTGTATCGATTTATGGACGATGATCCTGTTGTGTCATCTCAATGCCACAAAATCCCTAGAGGAATAACTGAGTTGAAGCCAAGGCCAATTGTGGAAATTGCAGCAAGACTCAGAATTTTGTATGGAGCAATCCTTGAAGCTTACACTTCTCAATATGGCAAACATGTTGATTACAGAAGCATCCATGGGAGTGAGAGGTATGGATATATACGAGCCTCTATCTATTTATTGTGTTTTGTTACTGACCTGAGTATCATTCCATTCCCAAAGGTACTTGCGGATAATCCAAGAGCTCCAGAGAGTAGAGCTTGAAGATCTGCAGAGAAAGGAAAGCTCCCATTCTTTATAAATCTTTATAAGATGATGGACCAAATTTTCAACCAATCATGATTAAATTGATTGTGTTTAAAATTATTTATTATAGCTTAAAGTATGTTTTATAATTTTTAATTTTCAATAATAATTAAGTTATCTAAAAAAGTATTTTAATTTTTTTTTAAGAAATCCACTTTAAGAACCTACCATTAATCACACTTACAAACTCAAAACAAAAATACATCTTTTAACTCTACTTTTTTCTAATTTAATCATTTTATAATACTTAGACTTTTTAATAAAAGCTTACCAATAATGTTGCTCTAAATATCTTAGAATCTAAAAGGAAATCGTGTACATAAAAGAAGTGTGTATTATTAGTCTCTATATAACAAGTATATGATATAAAAATAATCATCGTTTCATTTGTATTGAGTTACAACTTGCACATATATAGTTTTCTTTCCTTCTTTGTAATTTGTATTTGGAATTACTCGACAATATGAACTGGAGATCAACTAATCAGGAGGTTGACAAATTCGTTAGGCACAAACTTGCCATGTTATATATATCTGAGCTGAAATCTATAAACCAACAACAAACTTGTCCCAAGCAAAAGTCGAACAGATGATGAGAATTTTCGAATTTGAGATCTCTTTCTTATAAGTAGCTCTAGCGTAGTAGTGGGAACACTTTATATTGGATTTCTCTCCTGTACTTGGAAACTAATTTGTGTCAACGAAAAAGGAAATGTGTTTAATCAAACAAACCAAAACATTGTGTAAGTGTACTAAAGGATTTAGTTAGCAAATGGCATTTAGTCTAGTGGCAGGCGGTAAGTCCATTTAAGGTAGCGCATTTGTATATCCCGGGATCAAATTCCCATGCCTACATTATGTAGGAAGTTGGCTATTGGATCGGCCAGTTGTGACCCAATATAATCTGTTGTTGACAAAAAAAAGGATTTAGTTATGCGGCCACCATTATGTAGGATTTTGATTATTGAGACAGTCAGTCGTGGCCCAATATTAACAAATAAAAAATTAATATATTTTTCTAATTATATAATATTTAAGTTATAAAATGAAAAAGTTATTGGGTATTTTTTACTGAATTTGCCTTAAATCTTTTTTCATTCTAGGCACATGCTAGTAGTATAGACAAATATAGAGAAAAAAAACAATTTAAAGCAAAAGACGTGTTTCTCTTCGTATAATTAACATCCATATACAAAATCGCTGAATCTCTGTTGTATTGTATACATACACTAATACACATATCATATATACTCTATAATTTTGTTATTTTAACCCTATAATCGTATAAGTAAAAAAAAGAAAGTCAAACAGCCTTAAACGCGTTTGCGACTCGCGTAGCTTTTGCCTACATAATGATAATAATTACTATTGCTTTGATTTTTACTTCCACCATTCGAACTTTTACTGCGCAGTAAATAAGACAACGCCCTCCACAAAAACGACTTCCTTCGTCGCGGCGAAACAGCAGTCACGTGACCAGCATGTGCTCTCGTCGACGACTTCTTAATCACAAGACCTCTGACTTCTTCCGGTGGCTTATAATGTCTAATCAACGGCCACTTTATTCCATCGAAAAACGGATGACGTTTGATATCTTGCGCACCTCTGGCGCATCCTAGCCTTTTCCTCGGATCCTTCACCAATAGCTTCTCAATCAAATCCTTTGCTTCTTCTGAATCATCACCATTCACGTTGAAACTCACGTTCTTTGTACTCGATACTATATTGCGTAAGGTTTGTTCTTTACTCTCTCCTTTAAACGGTGTCGTTCTGTATAATAACTCGTAAAGGAATATTCCGAACGCCCACCAGTCTACTCCACTTCCGTGTCCGTTACCGGAGACTAGCTCCGGTGCAAGATACTCATGTGTTCCTACACAAGACCTTGAGAAAGCCTTCACGGGCTCAGCAGCGAATTCCGATACGATTTCCTCTCTCTCGTACTTTTCCTTTGAAGTAATAGAGAAGCAACCGTTTCTTTTCCGACGAAGCGACGGAGAAGAAGAAGTTCTTCGGTACCGGTGAGATTTAAAAGTAGGGACTACGTCGGACTTAAAACAAAGATCGAAATCTGATAACATCACGTGACCGTCTTCGCGAAGCAAAATGTTTTCCGGTTTGAGATCACGGTATACGATTCCCATTGCGTGAAGGTACTCTAGTGCAACGAGAACTTCGGCTGCGAAGAATCTAACCGGCTGAATCGGTAAACGGTTACCAGGTTGCTTGCGTAACAAGGAATGTAAGTCTCCATTGGGAGCATAATCAATGAGAAGACACGTGTAATGAGACTCGTCGATTCGAGCATAGAGCGTAGGGAGAAAAGGATGATCTAGCAAAGAGAGAATATCTGCTTCTGTCTCCACTTGAGATAGCTTCTTCTCCGTCGTGAGACAGTTACGATCAATGACCTTTAAAGCGAATCTTGCGGAGGAGTCACGGAGGTTGCAGAGAAAGACTCGGCCTAGGTTTCCGGTACCAAGGTGGCGTATTAGTTTCAGGTGTCGGAGATGAATGTTTCCGTCGGAGGAGAGTAGTTTCGCTGATTTGATTGCAGACCAGTGAGGATCATGACGACGGTGGTTGACGGTGGAAGTGAATGAAGCTGTAACGGCGGAGGAAGTGGAGAGTCTATCGTTAAAGCTTAACGTTAAACTGGAGCGAGCGCTCGAGGAGGCGAATGTACGATCAGTAACGGTGGATGTGAAACTGAGATCAAGATCAGTGTCAGGGAAATAAAAATCTTCTTCTTCCATTTTTTTTTTCTTCTTCTTGTGATATCACTTTTTTTTTTAATGTATTTAGAGGACAGAGAATTCTTAGGTATTTATAAAAAGGTAATGGAGAAATGTGTTTAGTTAGTTAATTAGTTATTTAATTTTTTTATTAATAAGTAATTATTGAATCAATAATTTGATTTATAATTAAAAAAATTTAAATAGAGATTTGAATTCATCATTTTTATTGGCTAATTAAATTAGAAGTAAGTCAACTAAACCATTTTTTTTTATAATCAGTTATTTGATTAAATGAAAAAAGTTTATGTTTGAGATTTTTGGGGATTTTGCAGAAGTTGGGAAAGGACAAGGCAAAGTGATAAGTTTGACTTTAACTGGTTCTATAATTTTTAATTTGGTTTAAGTATTATTAACAGATAAATGATCATGACTGGAACTATTACTAATCTTGGGTGTACAAAAACATGTTTCATTTACCAAAAAACCGACTATTTTATATTTACAATTAACAAAAATTAAGTAGATAATATCAACAGTAGTTCGAGGAAAATGACTCATGTGCAATTATGTCATAACAACTTTTTAAATAAGTAGGACTTGAGGGATAATATATCTTTCACTTTGTTTAATTTATAATACAAAATGAGGAATTTACGAAAGATAAATAAAAATTAAGTGTATGTGGAGAAACACGAAGGTGAGTGAGATTAAATGCTAGTCTTTGATTGCATTGATGACGCAGTAAGAGTTTGTCGGCTGTAAGATTCATCGAGCTTACGTGTACTTACTGTAGCTTACCTAATGTTTAAGTTAAGTGTTTGATAAAACAAATCTTACGTTCAAGTAATTATATTGTCCCTTAAATCTAAATTTATACTAATTTGTTCGTGTCCAATTATCTAATTAAGTGAAGTTATCTTGTAAATATGATATATGATAATGTATGTAGAAAGGTTTTTTTTTTTTTTGACAACTATGTAGAAAGGTTTCAAAAAATTAATTTGGCATCTATCACTAGAATATATTTATTTTTTCGGTTATTAGTTTATAGAACAACTTCAAAATTAAAGGTGTTTGAGTCAAAAGAATAAATGATTTTCTGAGAAATAAATTTTGAAACCGTGTAAGGGATAACACAAAAAAATCATGTGGTAATTTTATGGTCGGTAAATAAATTTTCAACTTTCCACACGTAACATACCAATCGTTAGACGGTAAAATAGACTCAAAGATCAAAAAGTAACGTAGAACCTATTAAAATGAAAGTTGGAGCGTTACAAAGTAAAATTCCAGTAGAAACAAACATTTAACTATTTTTGTCACAGTTCTATCTAACTATGTTACCAAATTTATTATGTCACCGTATTCCAATTCATCGTAACTTATGAATTAGTGGATGAAAGCATGTATTTTATACTATACAAGTATGAACAAGTTTTATCAACACTTTTGTTAAACAATAACGATGACTATGAAATTGAAATTTTAATAATTGGTAGTAGTGTATTTTTTTTTTTTTTTGTCAACGACAAATTATATTAGACTACAATTGACAGGTCTAACAGCCAAATTTTTACATAATATAGGTAGAGAGATTCGATCTCGGCCAAAAGAGGGATAAATCCTCTCGTGGTAAAATGGCAGAGAAAGCAAAATTGTAAGCTCCTCCATTAACTAAGGCTGTTATCTGCTTTAACTCATCATTTTTTGTCTGATGCTGCTCATCTTTTGTATTCCCGTTAGCAATATACTTCACAGTTTGTCCCAAGCATATGGCCAAATGATACTAAAGAGTGGTTTATTTCATGCGGATCCACATCCTGGGAATATCTTGATTTGTAAAGGTTCAGAGGCAAGTCGTGTTTTTGTTTGTAGTTTATTCCATCTTAGTTTCACAACTGACTTAATTTGGTCTATCGGTAGGTTTTACCTTCTACATATTTTGAGTTGTAATCTAAATTAACCCCTCGTCAGGTTGCACTGTTGGACTATGGTCAAGTGAAGGAGCTCCCTGACCAGCTGAGACTTGGTTATGCAAAATTGGTCATTGCCATGGCTGATAACGATGCCCCATTGGCATTACAGAGCTTTAGGTGATTCAAAATTCATTAATAGCTTAAGTTATGCTGGTTAGAGTCACCCTGATTGCATTAGTGTAGCATATGAATGAACATTCCTTGGTAAAACTCAGGGAACTCGGTATAGCAACAGTTGCCATGTGTGTGAATGAGGAACAAGAACTTCTCCGCTTAGCACAAACAATGTTTGACACAAATATGCCTCCTGGAACCACAGTACTGCAACCTTTCTCAGAAGATGCTTCAATCAAAAAGATTTCGGTTGAGGTAAGAAAACAAACACATATT
>JAKUCM010004254.1:0-41080 GCA_023374145.1 Lepidium sativum
TAGCAATCCATTTCTTATCAAAAATAAATGGTTTTGAACCTGAGAGATCTGATCCGTAAAATGATAAATGATAGGCCTATGATCCGATCCAATCATCTCCAAATATTCCACCTCCGATAATGGGAACAAATCATGTCAATCCCCATTGCCAAAAGCTTTATCTAACATACAACGTACAACACCATTTTGTCTAACACCACGCCAGGACAATTTTCGGGAAATCTACCAGACCACAATCCCTAAGCATCTGATTAAAAGTCATAAATGATATATCGTTTCTCAAAACTCCCCTTTGCTTTTTATGATTTCCTGTCAACTCATTAAAATCATCGATGATCAACCATGGTGCGGATCTAGAAATCCCCATCCGTGTTAATCTTTCCCACACATAATCCCTATTCTTTTGTACTGGGAGAGAGAGAGAAAAAGTTATAAAATTTTTATGGTCTTCAATTTTGAGTGAAATATCAATCATTTTTTTATCCTTATAACTAATATCGACAGCAAAATGTTTTGAATAAAATAGTGCCAAACCACCACTATTTTCGATTGGTTCAACTCGAGACAAAAATTTATAACCTAAGTGTAATTGTATTTTTTCCAAAAACAAATAAGAATTTTTTGTCTCTGACAAAAATAAAAACTCCGGTTTATACTTTGTCCAAATGTCTCTAAGATAACTAATTGAGACTTTATTACCAATTCCCTGGTAATTCCAACAAAGTGTTTTAATATTCATATCTAATTAATCGTTTGTGGAACCATAGTGAGGTCCATGATTATCCGCATCATAAGTCGACTAATAATTGTTGTCATTAAAATAACCGCATTTTGTTCCGTGCTCGACGTTGTTGTGTCTGAGCATGGAAAAACTTGGTGTTCACATCGCCCTCCAGTAACCATATATTGCGACTTTTTTGTTTCCAAAAAGATTCTTCCTGCACATAGGCCTTCTTCAGATTCATTGTAGCCTCCAAAATTTTTCTCGGATCATCAATTGAGGAATTTTTACAATTTTCTAGAATCTGCTTTAATTCTCCTAATCTCTGACGCCCCGAAGAAACGTTCTTACTACGCAAATGAGAAATTTCACGCGACATCAAATTATTTTCCTAGCGAAAGACCATCGATTGGCAAACGAGAATCCCTGCCAACTCTTTTCCACGATCTCTTTTAACCCATCCTTAGCAATCCATTTCTTATCAAAAATAAATTGGTTTTGAACCTGAGAGATCTGATCCGTAAAATGATAAATGATAGGCCTATGATCCGATCCAATCATCTCCAAATATTCCACCTCCGATAATGGGAACAAATCATGTCAATCCCCATTGCCAAAAGCTTTATCTAACATACAACGTACAACACCATTTTGTCTAACACCACGCCAGGACAATTTTCGGGAAATCTACCAGACCACAATCCCTAAGCATCTGATTAAAAGTCATAAATGATATATCGTTTCTCAAAACTCCCCTTTGCTTTCTATGATTTCCTGTCAACTCATTAAAATCATCGATGATCAACCATGGTGCGGATCTAGAAATCCCCATCCGTATTAATCTTTCGCACACATAATCCCTATTCTTTTGTACCTGGTTCCCCATACAGAAAAGTTATAAAATTTTTATGATCTTCAATTTTGAGTGAAATATCAATCATTTTTTTATCCTTATAACTAATATCGACAGCAAAATGTTTTGAATAAAATAGTGCCAAACCACCACTATTTTCGATTGGTTCAACTCGAGACAAAAATTTATAACCTAAGTGTAATTGTATTTTTTCCAAAAACAAATAAGAATTTTTTGTCTCTGACAAAAATAAAAACTCCGGTTTATACTTTGTCCAAATGTCTCTAAGATAACTAATTGAGACTTTATTACCAATTCCCTGGTAATTCCAACAAAGTGTTTTAATATTCATATCTAATTAATCGTTTGTGGAACCATAGTGAGGTCCATGATTATCCGCATCATAAGTCGACTAATAATTGTTGTCATTAAAATAACCGCATTTTGTTCCGTGCTCGACGTTGTTGTGTCTGAGCATGGAAAAACTTGGTGTTCACATCGCCCTCCAGTAACCATATATTGCGACTTTTTTGTTTCCAAAAAGATTCTTCCTGCACATAGGCCTTCTTCAGATTCATTGTAGCCTCCAAAATTTTTCTCGGATCATCAATTGAGGAATTTTTACAATTTTCTAGAATCTGCTTTAATTCTCCTAATCTCTGACGTCTCGAAGAAACGTTCTTACTACGCAAATGAGAAATTTCACGCGACATCAAATTATTTTCCTAGCGAAAGACCATCGATTGGCAAACGAGAATCCCTGCCAACTCTTTTCCACGATCTCTTTTAACCCATCCTTAGCAATCCATTTCTTATCAAAAATAAATTGGTTTTGAACCTGAGAGATCTGATCCGTAAAATGATAAATGATAGGCCTATGATTCGATCCAATCATCTCCAAATATTCCACCTCCGATAATGGGAACAAATCATGTCAATCCCCATTGCCAAAAGCTTTATCTAACATACAACGTACAACACCATTTTGTCTAACACCACGCCAGGACAATTTTCGGGAAATCTACCAGACCACAATCCCTAAGCATCTGATTAAAAGTCATAAATGATATATCGTTTCTCAAAACTCCCCTTTGCTTTTTATGATTTCCTGTCAACTCATTAAAATCATCGATGATCAACCATGGTGCGGATCTAGAAATCCCCATCCGTGTTAATCTTTCCCACACATAATCCCTATTCTTTTGTACTGGTTCCCCATACAGAAAAGTTATAAAATTTTTATGATCTTCAATTTTGAGTGAAATATCAATCATTTTTTTATCCTTATAACTAATATCGACAGCAAAATGTTTTGAATAAAATAGTGCCAAACCACCACTATTTTCGATTGGTTCAACTCGAGACAAAAATTTATAACCTAAGTGTAATTGTATTTTTTCCAAAAACAAATAAGAATTTTTTGTCTCTGACAAAAATAAAAACTCCGGTTTATACTTTGTCCAAATGTCTCTAAGATAACTAATTGAGACTTTATTACCAATTCCCTGGTAATTCCAACAAAGTGTTTTAATATTCATATCTAATTAATCGTTTGTGGAACCATAGTGAGGTCCATGATTATCCGCATCATAAGTCGACTAATAATTGTTGTCATTAAAATAACCGCATTTTGTTCCGTGCTCGACGTTGTTGTGTCTGAGCATGGAAAAACTTGGTGTTCACATCGCCCTCCAGTAACCATATATTGCGACTTTTTTGTTTCCAAAAAGATTCTTCCTGCACATAGGCCTTCTTCAGATTCATTGTAGCCTCCAAAATTTTTCTCGGATCATCAATTGAGGAATTTTTACAATTTTCTAGAATCTGCTTTAATTCTCCTAATCTCTGACGTCTCGAAGAAACGTTCTTACTACGCAAATGAGAAATTTCACGCGACATCAAATTATTTTCCTAGCGAAAGACCATCGATTGGCAAACGAGAATCCCTGCCAACTCTTTTCCACGATCTCTTTTAACCCATCCTTAGCAATCCATTTCTTATCAAAAATAAATTGGTTTTGAACCTGAGAGATCTGATCCGTAAAATGATAAATGATAGGCCTATGATCCGATCCAATCATCTCCAAATATTCCACCTCCGATAATGGGAACAAATCATGTCAATCCCCATTGCCAAAAGCTTTATCTAACATACAACGTACAACACCATTTTGTCTAACACCACGCCAGGACAATTTTCGGGAAATCTACCAGACCACAATCCCTAAGCATCTGATTAAAAGTCATAAATGATATATCGTTTCTCAAAACTCCCCTTTGCTTTTTATGATTTCCTGTCAACTCATTAAAATCATCGATGATCAACCATGGTGCGGATCTAGAAATCCCCATCCGTGTTAATCTTTCCCACACATAATCCCTATTCTTTTGTACTGGTTCCCCATACAGAAAAGTTATAAAATTTTTATGATCTTCAATTTTGAGTGAAATATCAATCATTTTTTATCCTTATAACTAATATCGACAGCAAAATGTTTTGAATAAAATAGTGCCAAACCACCACTATTTTCGATTGGTTCAACTCGAGACAAAAATTTATAACCTAAGTGTAATTGTATTTTTTCCAAAAACAAATAAGAATTTTTTGTCTCTGACAAAAATAAAAACTCCGGTTTATACTTTGTCCAAATGTCTCTAAGATAACTAATTGAGACTTTATTACCAATTCCCTGGTAATTCCAACAAAGTGTTTTAATATTCATATCTAATTAATCGTTTGTGGAACCATAGTGAGGTCCATGATTATCCGCATCATAAGTCGACTAATAATTGTTGTCATTAAAATAACCGCATTTTGTTCCGTGCTCGACGTTGTTGTGTCTGAGCATGGAAAAACTTGGTGTTCACATCGCCCTCCAGTAACCATATATTGCGACTTTTTTGTTTCCAAAAAGATTCTTCCTGCACATAGGCCTTCTTCAGATTCATTGTAGCCTCCAAAATTTTTCTCGGATCATCAATTGAGGAATTTTTACAATTTTCTAGAATCTGCTTTAATTCTCCTAATCTCTGACGTCTCGAAGAAACGTTCTTACTACGCAAATGAGAAATTTCACGCGACATCAAATTATTTTCCTAGCGAAAGACCATCGATTGGCAAACGAGAATCCCTGCCAACTCTTTTCCACGATCTCTTTTAACCCATCCTTAGCAATCCATTTCTTATCAAAAATAAATTGGTTTTGAACCTGAGAGATCTGATCCGTAAAATGATAAATGATAGGCCTATGATCCGATCCAATCATCTCCAAATATTCCACCTCCGATAATGGGAACAAATCATGTCAATCCCCATTGCCAAAAGCTTTATCTAACATACAACGTACAACACCATTTTGTCTAACACCACGCCAGGACAATTTTCGGGAAATCTACCAGACCACAATCCCTAAGCATCTGATTAAAAGTCATAAATGATATATCGTTTCTCAAAACTCCCCTTTGCTTTTTATGATTTCCTGTCAACTCATTAAAATCATCGATGATCAACCATGGTGCGGATCTAGAAATCCCCATCCGTGTTAATCTTTCCCACACATAATCCCTATTCTTTTGTACTGGTTCCCCATACAGAAAAGTTATAAAATTTTTATGGTCTTCAATTTTGAGTGAAATATCAATCATTTTTTTATCCTTATAACTAATATCGACAGCAAAATGTTTTGAATAAAATAGTGCCAAACCACCACTATTTTCGATTGGTTCAACTCGAGACAAAAATTTATAACCTAAGTGTAATTGTATTTTTTCCAAAAACAAATAAGAATTTTTTGTCTCTGACAAAAATAAAAACTCCGGTTTATACTTTGTCCAAATGTCTCTAAGATAACTAATTGAGACTTTATTACCAATTCCCTGGTAATTCCAACAAAGTGTTTTAATATTCATATCTAATTAATCGTTTGTGGAACCATAGTGAGGTCCATGATTATCCGCATCATAAGTCGACTAATAATTGTTGTCATTAAAATAACCGCATTTTGTTCCGTGCTCGACGTTGTTGTGTCTGAGCATGGAAAAACTTGGTGTTCACATCGCCCTCCAGTAACCATATATTGCGACTTTTTTGTTTCCAAAAAGATTCTTCCTGCACATAGGCCTTCTTCAGATTCATTGTAGCCTCCAAAATTTTTCTCGGATCATCAATTGAGGAATTTTTACAATTTTCTAGAATCTGCTTTAATTCTCCTAATCTCTGACGCCCCGAAGAAACGTTCTTACTACGCAAATGAGAAATTTCACGCGACATCAAATTATTTTCCTAGCGAAAGACCATCGATTGGCAAACGAGAATCCCTGCCAACTCTTTTCCACGATCTCTTTTAACCCATCCTTAGCAATCCATTTCTTATCAAAAATAAATTGGTTTTGAACCTGAGAGATCTGATCCGTAAAATGATAAATGATAGGCCTATGATCCGATCCAATCATCTCCAAATATTCCACCTCCGATAATGGGAACAAATCATGTCAATCCCCATTGCCAAAAGCTTTATCTAACATACAACGTACAACACCATTTTGTCTAACACCACGCCAGGACAATTTTCGGGAAATCTACCAGACCACAATCCCTAAGCATCTGATTAAAAGTCATAAATGATATATCGTTTCTCAAAACTCCCCTTTGCTTTTTATGATTTCCTGTCAACTCATTAAAATCATCGATGATCAACCATGGTGCGGATCTAGAAATCCCCATCCGTGTTAATCTTTCCCACACATAATCCCTATTCTTTTGTACTGGTTCCCCATACAGAAAAGTTATAAAATTTTTATGATCTTCAATTTTGAGTGAAATATCAATCATTTTTTATCCTTATAACTAATATCGACAGCAAAATGTTTTGAATAAAATAGTGCCAAACCACCACTATTTTCGATTGGTTCAACTCGAGACAAAAATTTATAACCTAAGTGTAATTGTATTTTTTCCAAAAACAAATAAGAATTTTTTGTCTCTGACAAAAATAAAAACTCCGGTTTATACTTTGTCCAAATGTCTCTAAGATAACTAATTGAGACTTTATTACCAATTCCCTGGTAATTCCAACAAAGTGTTTTAATATTCATATCTAATTAATCGTTTGTGGAACCATAGTGAGGTCCATGATTATCCGCATCATAAGTCGACTAATAATTGTTGTCATTAAAATAACCGCATTTTGTTCCGTGCTCGACGTTGTTGTGTCTGAGCATGGAAAAACTTGGTGTTCACATCGCCCTCCAGTAACCATATATTGCGACTTTTTTGTTTCCAAAAAGATTCTTCCTGCACATAGGCCTTCTTCAGATTCATTGTAGCCTCCAAAATTTTTCTCGGATCATCAATTGAGGAATTTTTACAATTTTCTAGAATCTGCTTTAATTCTCCTAATCTCTGACGTCTCGAAGAAACGTTCTTACTACGCAAATGAGAAATTTCACGCGACATCAAATTATTTTCCTAGCGAAAGACCATCGATTGGCAAACGAGAATCCCTGCCAACTCTTTTCCACGATCTCTTTTAACCCATCCTTAGCAATCCATTTCTTATCAAAAATAAATTGGTTTTGAACCTGAGAGATCTGATCCGTAAAATGATAAATGATAGGCCTATGATCCGATCCAATCATCTCCAAATATTCCACCTCCGATAATGGGAACAAATCATGTCAATCCCCATTGCCAAAAGCTTTATCTAACATACAACGTACAACACCATTTTGTCTAACACCACGCCAGGACAATTTTCGGGAAATCTACCAGACCACAATCCCTAAGCATCTGATTAAAAGTCATAAATGATATATCGTTTCTCAAAACTCCCCTTTGCTTTTTATGATTTCCTGTCAACTCATTAAAATCATCGATGATCAACCATGGTGCGGATCTAGAAATCCCCATCCGTGTTAATCTTTCCCACACATAATCCCTATTCTTTTGTACTGGTTCCCCATACAGAAAAGTTATAAAATTTTTATGATCTTCAATTTTGAGTGAAATATCAATCATTTTTTATCCTTATAACTAATATCGACAGCAAAATGTTTTGAATAAAATAGTGCCAAACCACCACTATTTTCGATTGGTTCAACTCGAGACAAAAATTTATAACCTAAGTGTAATTGTATTTTTTCCAAAAACAAATAAGAATTTTTTGTCTCTGACAAAAATAAAAACTCCGGTTTATACTTTGTCCAAATGTCTCTAAGATAACTAATTGAGACTTTATTACCAATTCCCTGGTAATTCCAACAAAGTGTTTTAATATTCATATCTAATTAATCGTTTGTGGAACCATAGTGAGGTCCATGATTATCCGCATCATAAGTCGACTAATAATTGTTGTCATTAAAATAACCGCATTTTGTTCCGTGCTCGACGTTGTTGTGTCTGAGCATGGAAAAACTTGGTGTTCACATCGCCCTCCAGTAACCATATATTGCGACTTTTTTGTTTCCAAAAAGATTCTTCCTGCACATAGGCCTTCTTCAGATTCATTGTAGCCTCCAAAATTTTTCTCGGATCATCAATTGAGGAATTTTTACAATTTTCTAGAATCTGCTTTAATTCTCCTAATCTCTGACGCCCCGAAGAAACGTTCTTACTACGCAAATGAGAAATTTCACGCGACATCAAATTATTTTCCTAGCGAAAGACCATCGATTGGCAAAACGAGAATCCCTGCCAACTCTTTTCCACGATCTCTTTTAACCCATCCTTAGCAATCCATTTCTTATCAAAAATAAATTGGTTTTGAACCTGAGAGATCTGATCCGTAAAATGATAAATGATAGGCCTATGATCCGATCCAATCATCTCCAAATATTCCACCTCCGATAATGGGAACAAATCATGTCAATCCCCATTGCCAAAAGCTTTATCTAACATACAACGTACAACACCATTTTGTCTAACACCACGCCAGGACAATTTTCGGGAAATCTACCAGACCACAATCCCTAAGCATCTGATTAAAAGTCATAAATGATATATCGTTTCTCAAAACTCCCCTTTGCTTTTTATGATTTCCTGTCAACTCATTAAAATCATCGATGATCAACCATGGTGCGGATCTAGAAATCCCCATCCGTGTTAATCTTTCCCACACATAATCCCTATTCTTTTGTACTGGTTCCCCATACAGAAAAGTTATAAAATTTTTATGATCTTCAATTTTGAGTGAAATATCAATCATTTTTTTATCCTTATAACTAATATCGACAGCAAAATGTTTTGAATAAAATAGTGCCAAACCACCACTATTTTCGATTGTTTCAACTCGAGACAAAATTTTATAACCTAAGTGTAATTGTATTTTTTCCAAAAACAAATAAGAATTTTTTGTCTCTGACAAAAATAAAAACTCCGGTTTATACTTTGTCCAAATGTCTCTAAGATAACTAATTGAGACTTTATTACCAATTCCCTGGTAATTCCAACAAAGTGTTTTAATATTCATATCTAATTAATCGTTTGTGGAACCATAGTGAGGTCCATGATTATCCGCATCATAAGTCGACTAATAATTGTTGTCATTAAAATAACCGCATTTTGTCCCGTGCTCGACGTTGTTGTGTCTGAGCATGGAAAAACTTGGTGTTCACATCGCCCTCCAGTAACCATATATTGCGACTTTTTTGTTTCCAAAAAGATTCTTCCTGCACATAGGCCTTCTTCAGATTCATTGTAGCCTCCAAAATTTTTCTCGGATTATCAATTGAGGAATTTTTACAATTTTCTAGAATCTGCTTTAATTCTCCTAATCTCTGACGTCTCGAAGAAACGTTCTTACTACGCAAATGAGAAATTTCACGCGACATCAAATTATTTTCCTAGCGAAAGACCATCGATTGGCAAACGAGAATCCCTGCCAACTCTTTTCCACGATCTCTTTTAACCCATCCTTAGCAATCCATTTCTTATCAAAAATAAATTGGTTTTGAACCTGAGAGATCTGATCCGTAAAATGATAAATGATAGGCCTATGATCCGATCCAATCATCTCCAAATATTCCACCTCCGATAATGGGAACAAATCATGTCAATCCCCATTGCCAAAAGCTTTATCTAACATACAACGTACAACACCATTTTGTCTAACACCACGCCAGGACAATTTTCGGGAAATCTACCAGACCACAATCCCTAAGCATCTGATTAAAAGTCATAAATGATATATCGTTTCTCAAAACTCCCATTTGCTTTTTATGATTTCCTGTCAACTCATTAAAATCATCGATGATCAACCATGGTGCGGATCTAGAAATCCCCATCCGTGTTAATCTTTCCCACACATAATCCCTATTCTTTTGTACTGGTTCCCCATACAGAAAAGTTATAAAATTTTTATGATCTTCAATTTTGAGTGAAATATCAATCATTTTTTTATCCTTATAACTAATATCGACAGCAAAATGTTTTGAATAAAATAGTGCCAAACCACCACTATTTCCGATTGGTTCAACTCGAGACAAAAATTTATAACCTAAGTGTAATTGTATTTTTTCCAAAAACAAATAAGAATTTTTTGTCTCTCACAAAAATAAAAACTCCGGTTTATACTTTGTCCAAATATCTCTAAGATAACTAATTGAGACTTTATTACCAATTCCCTGGTAATTCCAACAAAGTGTTTTAATATTCATATCTAATTAATCGTTTGTGGAACCAAAGTGAGGTCCGTGATTATCCGCATCATAAGTCGACTAATAATTGTTGTCATTAAAATAACCGCATTTACCAGCGTATATATATACACTTCCCCGTACCCTAGCAAAATCCCATCGCGACCACTTCAAATTTGCAAGACCGATCCATCGCAAAAGGAGTCATGAAATACCCATGTGGACTTGCTCCTTTGTAGCCTCATCCATGACCGAACCCGCCTACTTGGCAATTCACTATTATAGTTGGGCCCCAAAGTTATCCATTTGGACTTTGGCCCAGTCATAAACTCAATCAATCCACTGTGCCTCACACGATTAAATCAACCCAATTGAGAGAAAATGACCCACTTTATAACCAAATGAAATATGAAAATATTTATTAAATCCAAATAACTGATCTGACGAGAATCCTGTATTATGAGGGTACTACCAAAAGTGTTGCCAAAACAAAGCAAAAGACTAAAAATCATAAAGCTTAGAGTTTCTTAGAGCCCTTTTCATGCTTTTTTGTCTTCACCTTCTTTGCTTAGTCGTCTTCGGTGTTTTCTTTGGAGACAACGTTCCCATTAATGCCATTTTTTTTGTACTCACGCCCCTTAACGGAGTTTCCTTTGTCAAAAACTTCCTCGTCCCGACCAATGACTTAGCCACTCTAGCATCCTTACCACTCTGCATTTTTGCAACAAATTCCGTATGAATCTGCTCTTATTCCGCATCTGTCAATTCTTGCCAGTTCGACACAAAATCCTCAGAATCGTGAGTGGCCAAAACTGAGTCCTCATTTAACTCCAACTCAGCAGTTTGTAGAGCCTCCTCCAGAGTCTCTCCACTAACCCACTACATTTCCTCAATAGCATTTTCTCTCACCTCATGTGTCGGTGCCATACTCACAAGGGATACAAAACCTTCAACTCCTCCTGAATCCTTTAGCAGACTCTCATTACCTGGCTCATGTCCAGCTGAGATTCCCTCTGCCTCGCCCACTGCATCCTGGAACAGAGGTCGCCTAACCTTTTTTCCATAATCTACCAGCTTATTCTCTTCCTCTTCAGATCCCTGATTAGAAAAGAATATAGTAAGCCAATCCACGACATGAAAACAAACCAGTATAGGTATAAAAAATCGTGCATAGGCCCTCTTTACCACTGGAGCCGAGTCAGCCATTGTACCGTGACTGCGTTTGCTCCTTGCACTAGCATCCCTAGTAGCCACAGCTCGAGACACTATACCAGGATTTCTTTTTCCCCCAAGTAAAGCCCCCTTGAAACTTCTATTTTTCCCAGAATTACTTATCCCTCTATTATCCGAACCAATCGGTCTTTTCTTTTCCTGCTTAGTCTTATAGCACACACTAACGCCGTGTGTCATTCTATAGTAAATAGAACAGAACCCTACAAGCCTCTTGTACTCAAACATCACTTTGGATTCTCTACCCTCTTCGAACCCTAAGATCGAAGAAAACACCAAGGACGTAGAACATGGAACCTCTATTAAAACATGACCCTTTATGACATCAATACTGATCACTGATCCTAAAGATCCCGCTACCATCCTATATACTTTCTCGACTCTATATTCGAAAGGTATCCCAGTTATCCTAATCCAAAGACGGATTAAATTTGGACAGTCCGCGTCTGCCATTGCTTTCCAAGGGTCATACGCGACCATCCAACTATCAAAATTAACAGAACCATAATCTAGGACACTAAGCAAATCAGATTCAGACTGAAGTTCAAATTGAAAGCGACCATTACCCAGATTAAGACCTCTTACCCGTCCCACTAGATTCCAAAACTGGGGCATCCGGAAAAGGAACGTATCTACATTCTGAATTCCAGGATTTAAACAACGCCCCATCATTACCTTCGAACTACGCGCTAAGAGCTCAAAATTATCTATTCTTGGGATCTTGATTTTCAGTTTACGAGGTGGTGAAGAAACCACCCCATTTTTCTTATGTAATCCCAATTGAGCCATTAGATTTATTTTACTAGAGAGAACAATAAAAATAGGAGGCTTACAATGAGAATTTTTGTAAATGAGCGACTTGTGAAGGACTGAACAATCCGTGAACGAAGAAGGTTCTTTATACCCAACCCAGATGTCATTATGTTGTTCTGTTTCCTCCCTAATTTCTAGGGCAGTTAGCACCCTACAAAATTGGAGCCCTAACAGACCCACACATTCAAATCTCTTCATATCCAAAACAATTAAATCCCCTACTAAGCCGTCTAGCTTTTGCATTTCAAAGACCACCAATTTCCATTTAAGAGGTAACTCAAATCCACATAGAATCTCACTTAAGAAGCATAGAGAATACATGAAAAATACATGTGTCCATACTGCAGTACCTTTCTTGATCCAAGTGATACGTTCAGTCGACAACAAGGTCTTCGGAACTTCCATTCTGATGTCTCTGTAACCCAGTTGGTTGAAATAGAAACAACCCTTCATGCTATACCAGTGAACAACATGCGTATTAGAGACTAAGAAACCATAAGCCTCAATCTTCCACCAACCCTCTATGCAATATTTAAAAATAACTAGTACTTTCATCTCTGGTTCTTTTAGTAACCCGAAATGACTCCTAACTATCAAAATTCGGGCTGTTAAACATCAATTTTAAGTCCATCCAAATCCTTACACCATCCGAAAGACTTTTGAATTGTAAATCTATCAAATGAATTTGGACACAACCAGTCAACAAACCCTCATCACAAATTAGAATACTAGATTTTAAGAGTTGTAATCCTATCCGACAGCAAGTCTCATCCAGAAACTCAGTAAATCCATTCCATAAGCCTTCCGTGAAATGGAAAACAATCTCCAAAACATTACTGCTAATCATCATTCTGAACCATACATTTTTCCTCAAACTAACACTAATTCGTGACCCTACACTCAGGGTCTTCCCATTCCTACAATCTCTGAAGCTAACATTATCAGAGAATGTAGAAATGGTCCAGTCTGTGAAACAACCATATATCTCAAATAAGCAACACACGAGAGAATCAAAAGATACATGTTGTTTACGGGAAAATCTGTAGTTGGTACATTCAACTCCAACGAACCTGAAACACAACCCCATCCCAAAACCTCCAATAGCCATCACCACAATATCTAAACCATTTATAAATAAGGTCATTGTCATTGAATTAACAACAAACAGCCGACTACACCCCTTATAGACAATGAAGAGTACCCAGTGAGATGCATAACTAAGCATAATTTGTTGAAAGTTCGATATGTTCCCAACATTTTCCAAAAGAAAAACATCCATTAAAGATGATTAATCTCTTATAGAAGAACCAGAGAAAAAAATTGAAACCACTTATTCTTCTAATCAATCTAATAAACCCCACAGTCAGAGTCCCTGAGTACACCTCCAGGAACTTAGCTACCCAATCATCTAAACTTGACACCCTTCTATACAGACCATTTAAACCAACATGTACCAATATTTCTAAATTGTAAAAAACAATAAGAGTAGTGTAAACTACCTTAATTACCTTTGTTATACACCAGTTAATACGTTCTGGAGTAGTCTTTAAACTTTCCAACTCCATAACCATCTCCTTATTATAGCTCAGAGTCCAATCTTCCTCAACAATGTCAGTCTCCCCAATTTCAGAGACAACAAATAAGACATGGAAACCCATATTATATATCTCATCAAATATGAACTGAGCACATTTAATAACATATGTTTGCACCACATAATTCAGCTCAAATAAACCGATTCTAAGTCGTCTACTCAATGAACAAAGGTAAGACACATCAATAATCAGCTCTAAACACCATCGTAACCCCAAACTTATGTCCCCAGAGGAAGTTCTACCCCTGAAGAAAAAAACACAAGTTGACTACGAATCCTAATTAGAGTATCTGTAATAGCCCTAATCTACTGAGGGTTTTCTTGCAATTGAGACCCACTCCTCGAGTACTGCAAATCAATTAACAAAAGAAACAAATCTACCAAAGTCACACACCAGAAAGACCAGAAGTCATAAAACTCCCCAAACCAGTCACTACTATTTTTCGGATTAGAGTGAATCACCTTACAATCCACGTCTCTGGAGGTAATGTTTCCGAAAACAGCGGTTATAATCCCCACTCTACTGACCAACAACCAAAGAAAAGGGCTTTCCAAAGGGAAAGAACCCAGATCTACCACTAAGATAACCATTAGAAATCCCGTAGTCAATTTAGGGATAAGAGACTGCTTACCCTGACTGATTTCTTCTCAGAACATCCTAGATCGATGTCAAAACCATCGTCCCTTCCCCTGATTTGAATACTCTGGCCCTCGATAAACCCCCTTTCTACCAGCGTCGATCTCTCTCTTCGGCGTATATTCTGGGAAACCGGACTCTCCTGTCAGCCGTCTCTCCGATCCACCGGACCATGTAAACCTCGCCGCCAAACACCGTCTTCAAAGGAGAAACCCTAATTGCCTAATCGCCCTTTTTTATTTTGTTTTGTCACACAAGTCTGATTGGTTAAGGTTATTATCACTTAAACAAATATATAAAAATAAAAATGAGAATTATTGTTGTTTTGCTCATTTTAAAATTATTATTATTATTTTTACAATTTTTGAGTTATTTATTGTTATTGGCTTTAAAAGGGTGATTGCTCTCACGTTTAGTGAACATTTGCGTTAGCACAACGCTGATCACTGCCATCAAGTATAACTTTTCATGTTTTGCTCGTGTGGCAGTTTATCAATAACTATTGTGTTATAACATATTTATACATCGCCATATTCTCTATAATTTGAGCTGATGTTCCAAAATAAAATCCTTTTAAAAAACATTTAGCAAACAAAACGTGATTAGTCTATTTATATTTATTAAATTTTAAGAAAAATATTCTAAGATTTCTTAAAATATTCTAAAAAACTTCCCTAACAAAATTCCAAATTTGAACTAAAAACAAGTGGTCCAGTTGGCTTGTCTGTCATTTAGTTAGACACAAGATGATCAATTCAAATCTTATTCTGCTTCATTTGAAAAGTTTAGGTTATGACTCGGATCTTGTCGATCCAATGTTTATTTGTTGACAAAAACATTCTAAATTTGAATATTTAATTAAATTTTGTGATAAAAAGTTTAAAGTCAATATTTATTACTAAATTTTCTATAACTATCAAATTTTGTCCCAAATTGGTAATTATTTTTGTTTTTCTTGAAAAGCAAAAGCTTTTGAAAAAGATTTAAATTAAACCAATCATATTGTAAAATAAAAACAAACTCAAATATAATCGGTTTAATCTAAACATTTTCTTAGTCGAGGACAGGTGACCCAGTGGTGTTGTCACTTTACAAATCCTCAAGGCACCAGGGATCCAACCTCTTACCTACAGCGGTAGGAGCGGGATATAAAAACCAGTAGGCTAGTTGACAAAAAAAAAATCTAAACATTTTCTTTTACAAATTTTCTTTTCCAAACAATTAAATCAATTACCAATCGAGGCCTTCATCTTTTTTATTCAGTTTTATCGTAAGTTATAATGTAATTTTGTACTCTTTTATAACTATAATATACGTTTGTTTTAATTATATAACTAGGAATATACCCACGCTATTGTGTGAGATTTGATTATTTTTTCAACTCCTGTCTATTTATTTTCTTAGAAGCATGTTTATATTTTAAATATTATTTTTGAGAGATTGCTTTAGAAGTTTAATACTCAAACTGAAATAAACCAGAATTAGAGAAACCAAACTTTACAAAATACCACAATAGGTCCCAAGTTTTTAGGTACTTAAAAAACTGAACAAAATCCAAACCTGCACTAAATAAAAAATCATATATATATACAAAAATTAGTTTTTGAAATTTTTAGATAATAATACTTGAGTCCAAACTCGATCTACATGCCGAACCGAAGTTTGTCCAAAAAATAAAGTAGATCTTAAATCAAAAGAACCAAAATACCGGATTAGAGGAACCGAACTCAACAAAATTTCAGAATGAGTCCTAAATATATGTACCCAGAAAACTGAATTCAAACTCAAACCAGAACCAAATCAATAACTGAATTTGATATATTTTTCTTACACTTTAACTTCTTAGAGTTTTGTTTTTAAATTAAATCTTTATTAATATTAGATGTTTATATAAAAATAATAACAAAACCTGTGGAATTTGTTCTATTTTTAAACTCATATTCATTAAGTTCTTGTTGATATTTTAGAATATTTTTTTAGAGGCCTAAAATCTGAACCAAAATCGACACAATTAGAGGAATCCAACCTGAACCGAGTCTGATAAAATATTCAAATGGTATTAAATCTTTATCTTCAAAAAACCGAGCCCGAACCCGAACTAGACCATAATAATTAACCGAATTTGTAACTAATATATTTTTGTTAAATTTTAGATTTTTTGAGTTTTTCAATTAAATTTTTATATAGAAATTTGTAATAATACATATTTTATGCTTATTTTTAAGAGTTGTTATGAATTTTAGGTTAATTTTACCCTAAAATTTATAACACGGCTAAAATGAAAGTGTTTCCTTCTTTAGTATAAGATGTTCTCGTTTCAATTTCATTTGTTTATGTTTTAACTATTATCGTCCTTTTAGTTATTTTTGTATTGTTTTTGATTAATTATTTGTAATCATATTTTACTAGTATATAAAAATTTAACACTACTTTTCTAAAGTTTAAATAATTAATATTTGTTTTTAGCCCTTTACTTTCAGCTTGTAGTCGCATTTCTTAATTTACAGTCGCAACTCTCAGCTTTTAACATCAACTCTGAGTTTGCAACTTTCAATTCCCGCTTTAATAGCTTTCAGCTACATTTTCTATTTAGTTATGTCATCATGGAATCACTTTTTGCATATGTTCAAAAGTAAAGTATCGAGTTCTTGGGTCTCTCGCGAGAATGAGATTATTGATGAGGTGATTAGGGATATTAAGGAGATTTTCTCTTCCTCAAGTCATGTGGATTTACGTGAAGCTTTGGATGGTATTCAACCTAAAGTTACAGAGGAATGAAATGGTTCCTTGTTGGTTCCAGCTTCATTGGAAGAGTTAAGGCGAGCATTGTTTATGATGGATCCTGGTAAAGCCCTAGTTCGGATGGTATAACGGCTCTATGTTTTCAGAAATCATGGTTGGTTATTAAGGATGATATAGTTAGGTTAGTGAACGACTTCACTCAGGCAAGGATGATTGATTTGAGTCTATATCATCTTACATATGTTTTTCCTAAGGTTAGTAGGCCTTGTGGTTGAGTTTAGACTTATTTCTTACGCCTACAAAATTCTTGCCGCTCCTGATCACTTAGACTCAGTCTACTTTTGTGTCAGGACATGTTTCGGATAATATCCTCATTGTCCAGGAGATGTTTCATGCTCTGCATATGAATCATATTGTTAAAGGGAAATACATGGGTGTTAAGACATATATGAGGAAGGTGCATAATATGATCGAGTGGAATTTTTTTGGAGAAACTACTTCTCAAATTTGGATTTCATGAACGTTGGGTTACCTATGTTATGTATTGTATTCGCTCAGTTGGTTATTTTGTTCTAATTAATAAGCACCCTCATGGGCGGTGCCGACCTCAACGAGGTTTTCAGTAGGGGGATTCTCTCTCCCTGTACTTGTTTATTCTTTGTACACATGTGTTAATTTCTCAGCTACAGCGAACCCATGATATAAATATGATCTCGGGAGTTGTAATAGCCTGTCAAAGTTCTCTTGTTCCACATTTTCTGTTTGCGTATATTAGCTTGTTTTTTTGCAAGTTTGACGAGACTAAGGCTTCCGTGATATTGGAGATTTTGAATGATGATGACGGGAAAGGATCAATTTTGAGAAATCTTCCATTATGTTTGGTCATCAAGTTGATTTTGTGTCTCGATTAAAAATTCAGAGGCTTAGGTTTTTGCTTTTCTCCATGATAAAATTCAAGATATAATTAACTCATGGTCTAATAAGTTTCTTTCTAGGGATAGAGAGGAAGTTTTGGTTAAATATGTGATGTCCGATTTGCCTTCTTATGTGATGTTTTGCTTTCAGCTGCCTAAGTTGGTTACATCTAAGATTACTTCTGCGATTTTCGTATTTTTGGTGGAGGAGTTCGCACACTTCACAAGGGATTCATTGGGTGTGGTGAGAAGAATTGTGTAAAGGGAAACATGAGGGAGAGATAAGCTTTAGAGCCCGCAAGGAATTTAATTCGAAATTGTTGGCTAAGCATGTGTGGCATTTTATCGAAAACCATTATTCCCTTCTTTCTAGAGTTCTCTGTGGTAGATATTATAAGGATGATAACCCTTTAATTGCAAGGAATGTTACTTCCCCATCTTATGGTTGGCGGAATAGTATTTATGCCAGGTCCTTTTGAAGTAAATGTCTGATTAAGCATTTTGCGAATGGGTTATCAACCTTCGTTTTGCATTACCCTTGGGTTCTTGATGCTTTGCCTCAGTCGGCTATGGGAGCTGGGTCTACACTTCATCCTGACTTGACAGTGGATCATCTTATCGATCATTCTGCCAAGTGTTAGCGAGTGGCTCTTCGAAATAGTTGGTTGACATGGCTGATGCTTGTTTAATTGTAGGGATTCCTATTCCATGGAGAAATAAAGATGATTGGTTTGGGTGGCATTTTACTAATTTGGCATATATACAATTAAATTTGGTTATTGGGCAGTCTGTTATTATGCAATCTACAATATGTGTTGCAGTCTGCAGTCCATTATTATGGTTCCCATATTGAGGCCTTACAAGGGCATGCTTGGAAGACCCTTTTCCTTCTAAGTTGAAACATTTTTTGTGGAAAGCTATCTCGGGTTAGCTGGTGGTGGGCTCAAATTTGGTTTGGCGGGGGATTGACAATGCGAAATCTTGTAGCCGGTGTAGTGCAGCTTCTGAAACAATTAATCATGTCTTATTTGAATGTCTTTCAATCCATTCAGACTTGGGCACGTCGTTGGCATGGATTTTCCAAGTGGTTCTACCTATGAGAATCTGGATTTTTTATTCTGGCAAGGTCCCCTAGGGATGGATAAAGATAATTTTCCTTGGCTTCTATGGTTTTTTTGGAAAACAAGGAATGACAAAAAAATTTCTGATCTTGATAGGGACCCATGGGATATAACCCGTCATGCGGAAAAAGAAGCAGCTGCTTGATCTCGTGCAAATGCGAAAGTGATTCATGATCCCTCTCATCTTTCTTTAGGGGCTTCTCAGGACCTCAAATTGTCTCAAGCAGTTTTGTATCTTCTCTGGAGGTATTGCGAGGTTTTACTGGTTACCGTTGTTTTGTTGATGGGTCATGGAAATACTCTGAGTATTTCTTGGATCTCG
Source organism: Lepidium sativum (assembly GCA_023374145.1). NCBI lineage: Eukaryota > Viridiplantae > Streptophyta > Magnoliopsida > Brassicales > Brassicaceae > Lepidium > Lepidium sativum. Next base: position 19,579 of record JAKUCM010004254.1, read on the forward strand.
GATGGTTTTGTTTTGTTGATGGGGCGGATGGAGCTGGGGGTGCTAGCTTTGGTGCTCGTGGTACTCGCCATGGTTTATCTCCTTTACACCCAGAGACCAAAGCTCTTCTTTGTGTTATGTCTTCTCTCTCATCTCTCCAGATCCAAGCAATAGTTTTTTCAGTCGATTGTTTTGATGTCCTGAAGATGGTAACAAATTCAGGAGGTTGGCCTGCCTTTGCACCTTACTTGGAGGAGTTCGGCCTTCTCTGAAGTCTTTTCGACTCTTTATCACTTTCTTTTATCCTTAGATCTCTATATCATAAAACTTACTTTCTATCCTGCAATGTTAGAAGACTCTCCAGGAATTAGTCATTTGTTAATCATGTACCATACCATTGGGTTTATTTGTTAATCATGTACCATACAAAACTTTTTTGCCTCAATTTCACTACTAATAAACAGAAGTAAAGGTCAACCATTTTATACAAAGCGATAAATTCGACCAAAATCAGAATGACACCGAGAGTGAAACCAGATAACCAAAATACAGGAGCGTAAACTACGAAACAGAAATAACTACATAATTAAGAAGATAATCCATCATATCTAAATGATCAAAAATGGAGAAGAACCAAAAACAATCACATGCCTTTCAAAACTTTTGGGATGAATGGAACAACAATATAGATAAAAGACTGAATAGAAAACAAATACTTAATGGAAAAAGCAAAGTCACAAGCAGGCAGAGTCGTACCTGATGGGGAGTCCTCTTATAGGAATTACGACACCTTGACAATGAAGAACAATGTTTCAATCCCGGGAAGAAATTCACTATCTTCCGACGATGGTGTTGACGATTACAATTTGTTGACACCGTAGAAGAAACCATTTAATAAATTATATTTGGATCAAATCTTGGTTGTGCAAACAAGGAGCTAGACAGATTCCAACCCGGTATATGTTGAACCCAAGAAGAACCAATAATAAATCGATATGAAGAAGAAAATCATTTGCTTAATTTAAGAGAAGTAATTTAACATACTCAAACCATTATATATTTAACCACCACAATTTGGATCAAATCCATTGGCTTCAGGAACCAAGCATTGTTCTAGAATAAGAGACATAACCACTAGGCTCTTGTTAAAGATTCAAAGAACCCAAAATAGTTATGATGATAGATTATGATGAAGAAAATAGAAAAGAAAGGGAAAAAAGATAAAAATAACAGAGATGGAAAAAGATATCTAATCCTCATCTGAGTTTTGTGAAAGAGATTAATAACAAAGGGAAAGGATGAAAGAGTAGATCGTTGTCTTTCATGTACCAAATTATGATGAAAGAACATAAATCAAGGTACAAAGAATACAATGAAAAATATCAAAGATGGAGGTTGTAGAAGATGATCAACATCAACCATTGATCTAGAGAGGTTAATGAGCGGCCGAAACAGACCTGATGAGTTACTTCCTTCTCTCTAATTTACAGAAAAAAAGAAGATCATTCCAACAACTAGATTCAAGAAAATCTAAAGAGAGTAGTGGAAACAAATTAAGTCAAATGAAAAAATAAAACGAAAAAAACAAAGAGGGGATTTGTTTCGGGGCTATAGGAGCCGCCATCACCGAACCCAGATCGATCAAAGACTGTGAAGAACCTTTTTTCACTGATTGGAATTGTTTGGAGAATTACATAAAGAACAAGATATTGATAAAACCATAAGAGAACAATATATACTCTCTATCCTACGATAAGAAAATGATGACTTTTATGGTCCATTGATAAAACCATTCACAACTAAAATTCAAGCCTTGTAAAGACCACCAAGGAGCATTTCACATATCATTGCAAAGACGGGCTTCAAACTACAAGGTGATAATTTGAAAAACAAACTCTAGCTTTCTCCAAAAATAAATAAGATCTTTCTTTACTGTTGCCTCTATTAAAGATATCCAACATGAGCTAGCTTCCATGAACGCTCAAATACCAAAGGATAGTCTCTGACTGCATTACACAAACCAATCTACTGTCTAAACACATTTACCAACCTAATAGGGGAAAAAATTTCCTAGAACAAAAGTTTTCTCTAGCCTAAATAGTTCCAAAGGAGGAGGAGAAGCCGAAGATACTGAAGCTAATTACTTAGAACCCAAAGTTAAAAGCCCCAAATCTAATAACTAAAACTTAATTACAAGAAATATTAAGAAGACCTTTGGGAAAAACTATTCCAAACTAATAACCGGAACGAAACCTTAAACATAGCTTAATAGGACCAATAAACTATACCTTAATACTCCTAAGATTACGTTAAGGAAGAATGATAAAAGGAGGTACCATCACACCAGAACAGAAGATTGATTTGCACCACTTTGTTCTCAGAATCACAAAACCATAAGTAGAAGAGGATAAACCAACTCTACTTAACACGGAGTTCAAGGAGAGACAACAAGGAGCACACGACAATGATATGTATGCACTTTCACCCATTTTCGGTATCTCATTTATTCTAGTTTACATACATTTCAAAACATTTACACATGTTTTAGAGTCGCAACAACCTCATTTGCATAGTTTTGCATTTGCATAACACACATATTGCATTGATGGAGTTTCATGTACTTGGAGAGCACAAATTGGAGCAGAGGATAGACAGGACAATACCAACTTAACGAGTCCACTCAAGCTCTAAGTCGAATCTCCACTCGAGCTCCAGGACGAGTCTATGCTTTAGGCTCCAAATTTTCTGCTCCACTCGAGCTTGTTTTCAAGTTAATCTTTCACCATCCGAATTTACCGTTCCACTCTAGTCATTGCTCGAGTGGATCACGTTACCAACGACCTCGATGGGCGACTTCAACAGATGGGACAAATTGAATTTTGACTTACTACTCGATGAACCGCTATGGATGAGCCGAGTTGTTTAAGGTTTTAGGAAGCAACACTATATCTTAGTTTTTACTTCTTTTGTGCAACATTCGTTTTTCTCTTTGTAATATCCATAAAAAAAACTATATGTTTATGATTTTTTAATGCAATTTGAGTTTTCTTTTAAGATTGTTCATCACTTGTTTTTAGTTCATTGCATGATGTCGTCTACTGTGATATCGATTTCTGCTGTTTTTGTTTTTGCTTCATGCTTTCCGAATAGATCGCATAGGGTTCTTGAGGATGGGTTAGACTAGTGTGGATCTTAGATTTTCTAGGTCGCTTAAGAGTAGAATAGATTAGATCTCTTCTATTTTGGTGTTGTTAATGCTTGTTTCACCTTGATCAATTGCATTATATTCTTATACATTCTACCGCCCGATAGATGTTTGATAGAAAGTCTGATCATAACAATTTCAGAGATTCACACTCTTAGCTCGAGGGATCGATTGTCTAAGGTCTGAATCGGCTCAAATAAGTTGATCATTCACGCCAGTTGGGTTATTAAACGCATGTGATGACATGGTATGTTGATAGCTTCACTGAGTTTGCTTGACACAAGAGTGTATTCAATGTTTTGTGAACTTACTGCTTAGGGTTCCGCTCTATTTGAGTTTTGTTAAGCTATTTAGTAGATTTAACTGATCCACTAGTTCATGATTCCCACTCCTCATGAACTCGTTTATCTCTTATTATATGCACTCTTTGCTTGTTATTTTGTTTGCTTATTTAATTGCTAATTCTCATTTTGTTTGGTTTTAACTCTGTTCTTGATTTATTTTGTTTGCATATCCATTGTGTCATTTAGGTTGCTAGATAATTATCTCATCTATTTGGCTTTAATTGGAGTAGATTATCACATTCTAATTGCTAGTTACTACACTCATTTGGATTGACACCTAAAGTATTGCATTGATAGATTAGTACAATATGATTTGACGATAGAATAAAATCTTGTTATTAGACAACCGGAGAGGTCATCTTCTTCGACGAGTAAAACCCCATATCTCACCACCACTTTGACACAAAACCTTATGAGATGCGACATTTGAACAGAAGCTAAAACCTTAATGGTAAGGGAAGCAAAGAAGTGGCTCGACAACGGTGTTGTTGAAGCCTCCAGGCCTTTAACCCTATCAAAAATATCTCAAATATAAATATTAGCTTAAAGTTTTCTCTCAACAATTAAGAAAAACAAATTTGAAACAAAATAATTATGTAAATTCTCAAGAATTTCTAATGAGAAAAAAGAGAAAAAATCAAATATAAAATATGATAAAAATAAAAAATGTATTCCAAGCAAGATATTATTTGTCAAAAATATTTTGTTAGGTTAAGTTCTTTTTTCGCTATTTTCTATTCATATTGTTTTTAGTGATGTAAACGTTTGTTTTGTCGCAAATGATATATAACCTAGTGGCAGACGGTAAGTCCACTTAAGACAGCGTATTTGTATAACCCGATATCGAGTCTCCATGCCTACATTATGTAGGAATTTGACTATTAGGTCGGTCAGTTGTGATCCAATATAATTTGTTGTTGACAAAAAAAAGTTTGTTTTGTTTTTTATATTTTGAGTCGATAAAAAAACCATTTGTCAGAAAAAAAATACTCGAGCAGAAAAAAGGAAAATAAAATTCACCTAAGAGGAGTAGAGGGGAGAGGGTTTTTAGCGAAGCGCATTTATCATCTCTCTCGGCTTACTAGCAGCGTCTTGCTGTGGCTTTATTGCCGGGAAGAGGTTTCTTTGTCGCTCTTCTCATCGGTGTGCCCTACTAATATTCTTCATCTCTTCAGCTACATTCTGCTCGAGAAAAGATGATCGCCAATGAAATATCCTCTGGTGAATTACAATTATTACCTTCTTCAACGTGTCCGCATTATTTTTGTTCCTGTTGATGGATTTATCTTTTCTGGGTTCTAATTTTGAGCCAAATCATGCTTTTGGGATTTTTGAGCTTTCTTATCGGGAAATTGGATTGCAGTGTTTTGACTAATCAAAAGTGTATCTTCCCTTATGGGTTTAAGCGTAGATCTCTCTAGCAAAAGCTTGTGGAAAGTTTGGTTTTTTTTCAGCTCTCAAGGAATAAAAGAGAATACTAGTATCTTGGTTCTTCTTCAGGCCGTGATTCGTCATATATGAGATTCAATCAAGTGGAAAGTTTACTGTTTTGAGATGATGGTTTGTTGGATTCAGTTTGCAGATATATGGAATCTAGGTTTCAGTTTCGAGAAGTTAGTCTCTCCCTTTTTGGATGAGTAAAGTTTCTTTGAGAAAGTCGTTAGCTTTACATATTCAATTAAGAAATCGTTCCCTGTTGTAATTGTAACTTATGCTGCAATGAATAACTTCCTAGTGTTTTCATTGCTGTTTCTGTTTTGTCTGATAGGGTAAAGTTTGAATGACTGGTACTTCGTCTTTGCTAGCCGGGCTATGATCTTTTGTCTCATTTCAAAGTTTCTTTCTGCACAGGTGTTTCAAATTGCTATGTGTTTAAAAGCCGGTTGCAGGAATATGCCCAAAAATACAAGCTCCCAACGCCTGTTTATGATACTGTCAAAGAAGGCCCTTCACACAAATCTTTCTTTCAATCGACAGTGATTTTGGATGGTGTCAGATATAATTCTTTGCCTGGATTCTTCAATCGTAAGGCTGCAGAACAATCAGCTGCCGAGGTTGCTCTCATGGAATTAGCAAAATCCAGTGACATCAGCCAGTGTGTTTCACAACCTGTGGTATGCACCTCATCTTTCTTATGTTATGACTTATGATTATGTTAAGTCTACTCTAAAATTATTGTAACTAGCCTAGGGGTTTCACAGTTAATTGTACCTTGACTAGCTCAGCAGCAGACCTTACAATTAGTTTGAAAATTGAAGGATTATAGTGGTGCTATAAAAATGCACTGGGGGCATTACAAATTTGTTCAGGGTCTGGGTTTAGGCAATGATGGAGACTCAATAATTTGATGACTATTCTGTGCTCTTTATGTACGTTATGCTGAATGGCTTATTATTGCAGCATGAAACAGGTTTGTGCAAGAATCTTCTTCAAGAGTATGCTCAAAAGATGAATTACGCGATTCCATTGTATCAGTGCCAAAAGATCGAAAGTGTTGGCAGAACTCCAAATTTCATATGTACTGTAGATATTGGAGGCATAAAATACACAGGAGCTGCAACGAGAACTAAAAAAGATGCTGAGATAAGCGCTGGGAGAACTGCTCTTTTAGCGATTCAGTCAGAATCTAAAAATAGCCTTGCCAACTACAATACTGAGCTTACAGTACTTCCTTGTGAGAAGAAGACATTAGAGACAGCGATCACAGTTAAAGAAATCATCAAGACTCCAAAAGCCAGGAAAGCTCAGTTCAAGAGGAAAGCTAGGAAAGGAAAGCGTAAAGTAGCTAAGGACGATGAAGATGTTATTGTCCCTCAACCTACAGAGCATTGTCAAAACGATCAAAATGTTATTGTCCCTCAACCTACAGAGCATTGTCAAAACGATCAGCCAGAGAAAATTGAGACGACACCAAACTTGGAACCGTCTTCATGCATGAACGGGTTTAAGGAGGCAGCATTAGGGAGTGTAGAGGCAGAAGTAAGCCAAGCATAACCTTCTTAAGGGTGGGGTTCTTTGTGAGTTTGTGATGGTATTTGGTAGGCATTTTATGCTTTCTATCTTATAGAGTTCACAGGTTGAAGAGAAGTAATATTTGAACGGAAGATCAAAATAAAGAAACCTAGATTGATGTAATTCTATTTGGTCTGTTGAGTTATTCGAACAAGGATTTATAGTAGAGTGAGTTTTTGTTTGGTTTTATTCAAGGAACCACATGTTCTTCAATTCTACAGACGCACTAGTCTCTTATACTTTAGTGGGCCGGTTCTAATATAGCCCACATTTCTGGCCCACCAGGTCCATTACGAAACCCTAAATCTCAAAATCAGGCATATAAAATAAGCTGCGCATTATCAGTTCGTTTCTTCGGCGATCTAGGGTTTCAGAAGCAGAGAGGAGGTAAAAATGCCGGCAGGTCATGGAGTAAGGGCGAGAACTCGGGATCTGTTCGCGAGGCCATTCAGGAAGAAGGGTTATATTCCACTCTCGACCTACCTCAGGACCTTCAAGGTCGGCGATTACGTCGATGTTAAGGTGAATGGTGCTATCCATAAGGGTATGCCTCACAAGTTCTACCATGGTCGTACTGGTCGTATCTGGAACGTTACCAAACGTGCCGTCGGTGTCGAAGTCAATAAACAGGTCTGATGAACTCTCACATCTCTTAAAGTTTAAACCTTTGTGCTATTGAATTATGACTGGACCTTATTTATGCTATTAGGAATGTTGTTGATGTGGTGATTTTAATTTGAAATGAACGATTCGCTATTGTGCTATTTGGATTGTTGATCTTTGCATCTAAAGTTCCTCTACTGTAATTTCAAGTTTGAACCGACACATTCATCTGGTTTCAATCCTTTAAATACTTGGACTTCTGCTCATTGAACTGCTAATATGCTTGGTTTCTTTAGATGTTATGGTCTAATATAGGCTATGAATAACATAAAAAAAACATTTTTGAATGTGATTATTTTGGGTAACATTGCTGACATCGGTTTGGGGGTGTTTCAGATTGGCAACAGGATCATAAGGAAGAGGCTTCATGTGCGTGTTGAGCATGTGCAACAGTCAAGATGTGCAGAGGAGTTCAAACTGAGGAAGAAGAAGAATGATGAGCTTAAGGCTGCAGCTAAAGCTAGAGGTGAGACCATAAGCACCAAGAGACAGCCTAAAGGACCAAAACCAGGATTCATGGTTGAAGGAATGACCTTGGAGACTGTCACTCCAATCCCTTACGATGTTGTCAATGATCTCAAAGGAGGCTATTAGTTCTACTTTTCCTCTGTGATTTTGCAGTTTCTTTTTGCGTATCTGAGTTTCTCTTACTGTCTCTTTGCTACAATTTCTGTAGAATGTCCAGATATTCTATGAATCAGAACTTATTTTCCTTCTTTCTTCTACTAGTATTACTATTACCATTTACCATCTTTATTATGTGATAATCATATCTGTTTCTCTGCTGAAAAGTAGTTTTTAATCGAAATGTATTTAAAAAAGAAAGAAATGAGACATTTTCTTCACTATTACAGCATCTTCCCACAGAACTGATTATGTCCTATTTGTAAAAGATGTTATCCGAAATCTACCGGCTTTAAAGTATTCCGGTTAAGTTTAAGCCGGCCCCACCATTTATGTGTCGCCAAATTTTCATTTAAAAGTCACTCGAAATAGCCGGCGCCGGCGAAATTGAGTTAGAGTCATAGATGCTCAGCATTGAAATCTGAGAAATACACTCTATCTCACCCACAGAAAATTTCTCGTGTATCGATATGGTGAAAGTATTTGAAGATGAGAGTCTTTGCTTAATCAGAGCTATGTGTTATCATTCCATTAAATAGAAAAGGGTCGTTGAGATTGTTACAGAGATTTGAAGGTAATTCTCTTATGAGTAGGAATCTATTCTATATATTGTTACAAGAATATTCTATATTATATTATTCCCCCGCAGTTGAAGCGACAATCTTGGAACAACACCGAGACTGGATTTGAACTGATTAAAGAGCTGAGTCGGTGAGCCTTTGGTGAAGATGTATGCATATTGGTGTTTTGCTGAAAACATGAAGTACTCTTACATCGCCTTTTGCAACCTTCTCTCACACAAAATATACGTTAATTTCAATATGTTTTCTGCGTTGATGTTTCACCGGATTGTTGGACAGGTAAACTGCACTTATATTGTCACAAGAAACTAATGTTGCATTTGTTATTGGGCAGTGCAGCTCGAGGAGCAAGTTACGCAACCAGCATGTTTCTGACACTGTATTTGCTATCGCCTTGTACTCTGCCTCTGCACTTGAGCGGGAAATTGTTGGTTGCCGTTTTGAGGACCATGAGATGAGGTTTTCACCGAGGTAAACACAGTAGCCGGACGTAGATTTTCTTGTATTCGGACAGCCAGCCCAATCAGCATCCGAGTAAGTTGTGAGTTGTTGCGAAGTTGACTTTGTGAGGTAAAGACTGTGATGTGTAAATCCTTTGATGTCGCGGATGATGCGACGAAGAGCTTGCAGGTGTTTCTCCCTTGGATCATGCATAAATAAGCACACTTGCTGGACTGCATACGTGATATATGGGCGTGTGAACGTGAGGTATTGGAGCGCTCCGGCTAGGCTTCTGTATTTTGTTGGATCGGCTATCTTTGGACCTTCATCCGCAGCTAGTTTGGAGCTCATGTCTACGGGTGTTGCTATGGTTTTGGTGTCGATCATTCCAGCTCGTGCGATGATGCTTTCTGCATATTTCGTTTGGTGTAAAAATAGAACGGAGGTGTGTTGTTCAACTGCTACACCGAGGAAATATTCTAGTTTTCCACTGCCAGTCATAGGAAGTCCTTCTTTAGCTTTGTAATTATCTGTTGCTGCAGATTGTTGATGCTGTGAGAACAATATCATCTACGTACAACAATAGATAAGCAACTTCATTTCCTTTCTGTAAATAAACAGAGAGTTGTCACATTTACTTTGATGGAATCCCATATTTTTGACATAGCTTGCAAACCGACCATTCCAAGCACGCGGTGCTTGCTTTAACACATATATTGCCTTGTGTAAAAGACAAACATAATCTGGATTGGTGTGATTAACAAATCTTGGTGGCTGCCTCATATACACGGTTTCCTCCAAATTTCCATGTAGAAAAGCATTTTGTACGTCTAGCTGAGTGACCGACCATTTTCTCTCCACAACCATATGTAATACAGTTCGTATTGTTGCAGGTTTAAACACATGACTAAAAGTCTCATCAAAGTCAATTCCTTGCTCTTGAGTTTTTCCATTCTCGACTAACCTGGATTTGTATCTAGACAAAGAGCCATCATCATTATATTTTTCTTTGAATAACCATATGAAATTCACAACATTAACACCTTCAGGCCTTGGTATCAAAGTCCAAGTCTTAGTCTTAATTAAAGCATCATACTCTTTAGTCATTGAAGGTTTCCAATTGATATCGTTAAGTGCTTGCTTATTGCTTTTTGGAAGTGAAGCGGCCGAAGAGATAGCAAGAAAGAGTATTTGTTTTGGCTTGTGAATACCATGTTGAAGTCGTGTAACCATTCTGGTTTGTGGTCGATTTTCAACAGAGGGTTGAGTTGACAAAATTTGAGGGTTTTGTGTTGTTGGAGCAATGATGGTGGAGTTGAGAAATTGTTTTTGCAATGGTGATGGTTCGGTTTGTGTTTCACAAATCTGAGGGGTGTTTGAGGGTTGGTCTGTTGGCTGTGTATGAGAATTGCGTCTTGTCAAAAGTAACATGACGAGATATCAATATTTTGCGGGTTTTTAGGTCGATACATCGATAGCCTTTGTGTGGATTTGGATAACCAAAGAAAAGAGAAGGGACATAGCGAGCTTGGAGTTTATTTGTGAAGTTTGAATGAGGAAAGCAGAGGCAACCGAACACTCTTAGGTGTGTATAGTTCGGCTGCTTTTTGAATAACAGAGTGTATGGTATTTGCATATTAACAGAGGAGGATGGGAGAAGATTTAAAGTGTGTACCGCTGTATTAAGTGCTTCGACCCAAAAAGAGGATAGGAGTTTAGCTTGGAAGAGGAGAGATCTTATGGCATTTGTGATTGTTCTTATCATTCTCTCGGAACGTCCATTTTGTTGTGACGTATATGGGCATAAAAATCGAAGTTGTATGTCTTTTTCTGCAAAATAATCATGGAATTGAGTGTGATTATATTCCCCCATTGTCACATTGTAGTGACTTTATTTTTGTTTGAAAGTGATTTTCAACATAGCTATGAAACTGCAAAAAATTTCGAAAAACATCACTCTTTTTCGGAGTGGATAAACGCATAAGAAATGTGAGAATTGATCAAGAAAAAGAACATAATATTTGATACCCGATAAGCTTTGGACTGGAGATGTCCAAAGGTCTGAGTGTATTATTTCAAATGGTGAAGAAACAGAGGAAATAACATTAACAAATGGAAGCTTAATGCGCTTGCCAAGTTGACAAGCATGACATGTAGGAGAAAGACGAGTTTTACATTGCAAGTTACAAGAAGAGACCAACGATCGGAGTGTTTGATTATATGGGTGAGCTAGTCTTTGGTGCCATACATCCAACGTGAGAGACAGAAACACAGACGGCTTTGGCGAGACTTTATTGGTGGTTGGAAAGATTGGATATAGATCTCTGGTGTTGTCACTGCGGAGCAAAGTCTTCCTCGTAAGAAGATCCTTTGCAGAGAAACCAAAATGGTCAAACTCAATTGAGCAAGAATTATTTGTAGCAAACTTTCTAACAGATATGAGATTTTTAATTATTTGTGGTGCAACAAGAACATCATTTAGTGAGAGCGGACGTGGCTTATTAGCAAGTGTTAACGAACCGGAAGCAGCAACAGGTATGCAACTTCCATTGCCAACAATGACTGATTTTTTATGCTAGAATTAAGATTAGAAAGAGTTTTGATACTTGCCCCCGATGTTAAGTGTGTTGTCGCCCCTGCGTCCATGTACCACTGATCCGCATCTAGTTCTTAAAGCGTTTGTGTTGTAAACGCTTGTGTGTTGTCTGTTGTGGCCTCATTTTTTCCATTTAGTCCTGATTGGTTCTCCGTGGGTTGATAGTTGGGACGAGGACCGAGCAATCCACTTTGATTCATGTTGTATGGCATGTTCGGCTGTTGCTATTGCCACGGGTTCCACATCTGATATGATGGAGGCCATAATGGAGGTCCCCAATTTGGGTATGGGAATTGTTGGCGATTGTTGTTGTAGTCTGTTCTGCCTATTCCTCTGCCTCTGCCATTGCCTCTTCCGCGTCCTCTGTAATTTTGTGTCAGAATGTAATTGTCAGTCAGAGTAATTTCATATTTGTTTTCACTTACCGTAAGAACCGTTGAAGAGGAAGCGTGATCATCATGTGTTGGATTCGGTTTTGGAAAACGTTTTAGCCGATCTTCTTCATCTTGGAGCATTGCAACAGCATCATCAAAGGTAGGAACTGGTTGTATGTGTTTGATAACATTGATGATATTATCAAATTTAGCATTAAGACCATTTAGAACGTACATAACCAGGGTTTTGTCCTGTACTGGAGCATCGACATTGGCGAGGGAATCCGCGAGCTTCTTCATCTCTCAACAGTAATCAGAGACCTTCATGTTTCCGATCCTTTGTGCGGAGCTCGTTGTCAAGGCGTAGAGCACAAGCGTCCTTGTTGTTTCGAAATTGATTCTCGATCCTTAACCAGATTTGTTGAGATGTTGATCCGGTGACAAACGGTCCTTGGAACATCTTTGGAGAAAGCGTACCGTATAACCAGAATTTGACGATTCAATCTCGATTTTGCCATTGTATGTCAAAATTATTAGTCGGAAGAAGTGTACCATCTATGTGCCCTAGGACATCATAGCTTAGGCAATGTATGAAAAATAATTACCTCCAAGCATCGTAATTGCTTTCTTCGAGATCCAAAAGGATAGGTATGTGAGACTTGATATTGGAGACTCCATAGGCTTTGTGAGAGACAATCGGATTTGAGACTTGATATGGGAGACTCCATAGGCTTTGTGAGAGACAATCGGATTTGGATTTGGAGCAGCCATAGAAGAGATAAAGGAGAGTGAGTTTTAGACGAGGAAGAAAGAAGAGATTGAGATAAGATAATAGGAAGAGTGCTCTAATACCATAAAAGTATTTGAAGATGAGAGTATTTGCTTAATCAGAATTCTATGTTATTATTCCATTAAATAGAGAAGAGTGGTTGAGATTGTTATAGAAATTTGAGGTAATCCACTAGGAATCCATTCTAGATAATGTAACAAGAATATTCTATATTCTATTACATGGTACTTTTCAGAATCCATTTCTCACCAATTAGCAGACAACGACGCTGACCCAGTTCTCGTCAAACTCTCAGTGGCCATCAGAGACTCTTTTAAGGATCCGCCATTGGAGTTCTCTTCGTTTACTGCAGCACCCTCTATCAAAAAGCTTCTTCCTTTGCTCAGCGTACGTCGTGTTGTCGATCTTATTAACCATAACCCACTCTCCCTCTCACACCTTTCTATCTTCGCTTTCTTCAAATTCATCTCATCTCAGCCCCAATTTGGGTTTACCAGCGATTCTTACTTCGCCATGGCTTGTTTTCTTGCTCTCCACGAAATGGTCGCGGAAGCTTAGTCACTTATCCGGCTCGTCGTCTCTGGTAAAGGCAAAACTCGGCTTCTTCAGTTTTCGTATCATTGATAGAAATGAGAGGAACTCCTATGTGTGATTTCCTGGTTGATGCTTTAATGATCACGTACACGGATCTAGGATTCATACCCGATGCTATTCAATGTTTTAGGCTATCTCGGAAGCATAAATTTGTTGTTCCAATTCGTGGCTGTGGCAATTTGCTTGATCGGATGATGAAGGTGAATCCAACCGGGACGATTTGGGGATTCTATATGGAGATTTTGGATGCTGGATATCCCTTGAATGTTTACGTTTCCAATATTTTGATGAACAAATTTTGCAAAGAAGGCAATACATGTGATGCCCAGAAAGTGTTCGACGAAATTACTAAAAGGGGTTTGAAACCTACAGTAGTTAGTTTCAACACTTGTATAAATGGGTATTGTAAGGCTGTAAATTTAGATGAAGGGTTTAGGCTCAAACATCATATGGAGATAACTAGAACACGGCCTGATGTTTTTACATATAGTGCCTTGATTAATGCACTGTGTAGGGACAACAAAATGGACAGAGCACATGGTTTACTTGATGAAATGTGCGAGAGAGGGTTGGTCGTAAATGATGTTATCTTCACTACATTGATTCATGGTCGTAGTAGGAATGGATAGATTGATTTGATGAAAGAAAGTTATGAAAAATGCTAAGTAGGGGTCTTCAGCCTGATATTGTTCTATATAATACTTTAGTAAATGGATTTTGTAAGAACGGAGATTTGGTGGCAGCAAGGAAGATTGTTGATGGAATGATACATAGAGGTCTTAGGCCTGACAAAGTTACGTACACAACTCTTATAGATGGATTTTGTAGAGTTGGAGATGTTGAAAAAGCGTTGGAGATACGGAAAGAAATGGATCAAAATGGGATAGGTTTAGATAGGAAGGGTTTTTTTTGGCTTTTATTTGTGGAATGTGCAAAGAGGGAAGAGTGGTTAATGCTGAAAGAGCTTTGAGAGAGAGATGCTGCGAGCTGGTATGAAGCCAGATGATTTAACCTATACAATGATGATGGATGCATTCTGTAAGAAAGGTGATGTCCAAACCGGTTCCAAATTGCTCAAGGAAATGCAGAGCGATGGGCACATTCCCAGTGTTGTGACATATAATGTTCTGTTGAATGGACTATGCAAATTGAGACAGATGAAGAATGCTGATATGTTGCTAGATGCCATGCTTAATATAGGGGTTGTTCCGGATGATATCACATACAACATCTTATTGGAAGGTCACCATAGACATGTTAATATATCAAAGCATTATAAACAGAAACCTGAGATAGGGATTGTAGCTGACTTGGCGTCCTACAAAATCACTAGTCAATGAGCTCTATAGTGCTTCAAAAGTTCACAGGAACAGATAAGGCTGAAAGGTAATATCCGGCCATACTCAACTGCTTCATCCATGAAAACTGAAAAGAAATGTTTCCTGTCTTTCCCTTCTGTTCATCTTTGTCTATGAAGATGTTGATTCCATGTCTTTTAAAGGCGTCAACGAGATGGCTGCAGCAAAATTGATGAACATTTGGTTGTAGTTATGGTCCTATCTTTGTGTTTATGGCAATGTTGGAATGTTGTTATTGTTGTTTTTCATGTTGGTCATATTACAGTGTAATCTATATAGATATCGACTATCAAAAAGCAACTTTCAACACTATTCTACAAATAATTGCGATTGCCGTTTAGGTCCATCGAACCCATTAAAGTTGGTGGACGGCCCAAATACGTCGGAACGCAAAGAATCTGAAAGATAAGAGAAAAAAAAAAGAAAAAAAAAAATTTCGAAAATGGGGTGAGACTTTCATCGTGTAGGGCTTTTGACTCCCTACTCGCCTACTTCTTCTTCTTCTTCTTCTTCTCTTGCTGTTGCCACTCTACAGTCCACACCTACTTCTCACTGAGGAAAGAGAGGTTTCACATCCTTGAGATCGGCGTCAGATCCTCCGCCGCATCTTCTCGCGTTCACTATCTCTGGTCACACTCTTTATATTTCTCTCCATTGTTTGTATACTCAGTGCGTGTCTTACATATGCTGTATCGAACAATCTGACTTTTTGAGTGGATTACAGAGAGTAGATGATGGAATCCGGTGCTGGTTTGGCGGCGATGGAAGAGAGGATCTCTCCCGGAAGTTTCTTCCAGTTTCCTCTTTCCGGATTTCGTGCTTCTCCTAATCGATCTCCTTGTCTTCCCACTGATCGTGAGAGGTTTCAACTTATCTCTTCTTTCAGAACTTCATTTTTAAATGTGATTCTGTGTGTTTTTTTTTTTGGATAAAAATAGATTGATTGTTGTGAATTGGTTTCTTGTGGACTTATCAAGTTAGTAGTATTAAAGTGTGTGTGTTTTTGATTCGTGGGTATTGTTCAGTTTGATTTGATGTGTAAAATGATTTTGTCAAGTTTGTATTTTCATGGATCGGTCACGCAGATCTAACTTCTCAATTATAGTATCGCCTCACAGTGTCGCCTCTTCACAATAGATTCCATGGCTATGTTGATTGTTATTTAGTTTTTTTTTTTCCAACACTTATTGTTGGATCCTAAACATTGCCTCAGTGAGTTCAATACAAGTCTATATTTTATTAATGTTTTAGAAATCTGGGTAATGTTTTCGAAGTGAGGATGCAGACCTATTTTGTGGAAGTTTATTCATATGTGTGTGGTGTCTCCAATGTGAACTACTCAATAGAGCCAATACACAGGAATGCAGCATTTAATGGAACTTACGATCGTATTTGTTTACTTTATTTAGGTACTTGGCTGATTTATTGCAAGAGAGACAAAAGCTGTGCCCCTTTATGCAATTTTTGCCAAATTGCTGCAGACTGCTAAATCGAGGTGGGCTGTCTTATCAAGCTATATGCTTTATATATAAGTACTTCCATAAGGATTTTCTCGTGTGAAGAAATCCTTCATTTGTGTCAGTTTTCTTCAGTTAAAAGTTTTCAAATACTGGGTAAGAGAAGAAGTGTACAAAAATCAAAATAAAGACATGTTAATGGCACTTTATTGGGAAGATACAAAAATTAGTTCTATATGCTGGTTAATGTTTATGATTATATCAAAGAATTTTCCCTAGGAGAACTATCTGTCTAGGAATAGGCGTATGATGATTAAAAACTTGTTTTCAGACTTGTTTACCTAGCTCCGAGTTGTTAATTATGCCTTCCATTGATTGTGTGAACCTTAAAAGGACAAATTATCATTATGCTAACATGTTAGAACTCAGACCTTTTCTTTTATTCTTGGCTTGAAAGCTAAGAGCTGATGCCCCTAATGTTTGCATTCTTTTTATGTAAAATTTGCTTCATTGCTGGTGACTGTGCAGAAATAAGGAGGGTCTCTTGTCTTTCTGATGTTGAGAGATATGAGAATGGCAGTCCATTTAGATCACTTGGCCAGTCGCCAAATGGAAAGCTTGATCTAGAGGGATGGTCGATAATGCACGCAGAGGTAAGCTACGGCAGATAGTCGAAGTCAGCTATCAGACTGATGTTCTTATGATGGTATTGCTAATGACCTTTAAAGTCAAAAGTAAATTAATCGATATCAATTGCTTGATTTCTTCAGGAAAACTGTCGCCTCCAGAGAGCTTCACCATATCGTGCTCCTGTTTCTGTGGGCTGGGTTGGGATCCCGGGACTCCCTAACCCACCCATTGTGAAGAAAGTAATCAGGCTTGATGTGCCAGTGGATAAATTTCCAAGCGTATGTATTACATGTTTTAGTGAATTATATGTTACAATAGTTGGGTTGTTCTCAAATTAAATCCATTGAACCTTGCAGTATAATTTTGTTGGGCGGATTCTCGGGCCACGTGGAAACTCCCTAAAAAGAGTTGAGCTAGCAACACAGTGCAGAGTGTTTATTAGAGGGAGAGGATCTGTGAAGGATACTGTCAAGGTATGGCTTCTTGTTTATTGATTCTCGGAAGGATGCCATTTTACTCACTTTTCTCAACACAAGTGTAGAAGACTTATTGCTGTTCAAAATTCTAACCTGGAAATCGGTTTTAGAGCCATGTGTCGTATATGCTCAATTTTACTACGCACTTTTGGAGCAATATGTTTTCCTTTTATTTGTAAGCTTGGGTGCAACCATCTTTTAGCATAGCAAGTTTTCATTGAGGTAATGATACATTTTTTAATGCATCATCAGCTACTACTCTTGTTTACATTTGAAGATTTCTAATATTTGAAACCTGTCCAAGAAGTGAAGTGTTTTAGTTTCTTTTATCTTTCATCAAATAAGATCATTTTGAAGTGAATAGGGAAAGTTATGATCTAAATAATTGGAATTTTGTTTCTTCGGAGTTGTATATCTCCTTTACAGTGTCAAAACTTAACCATTTACTTCTTAACTTTCCCTACAGGAGGAAAAACTAAAAGGTAAGCCAGGGTACGAGCATCTCAGCGAGCCACTACATGTTCTAATCGAAGCCGAGCTTCCAGAGGACATAATAAACTCTCGATTGGAGCACGCAGTGCATTTTCTCGAATCACTCCTAAAGCCAGTGGTACATTCTTAGTCACAAAAATCCCAACATATCTCTATCTTTTTATGTGCTCCAAATCTTTTGTTCACATAGCCTGGTTATTCTTTCTTCAGGACGAGTCAATGGACCACTACAAAAGGGAACAGCTGAAGGAATTAGCGGCGCTAAATGGAACACTGAGGGAAGAAAGTCCGAGTCCGAGCTTGAGCCCTTGTCTGAGTCCAAGCATGTCCCCTTTCAACAGCAAGCGTGCCAAGACTGGACAATAAGAGATGGTCGAAGTTTTCTCTGCTTGAGACAGCGAAACCAAGGCATGATCGTGTCGACATGGCAAAGGCTCATCTGCATTGCCTATCTATCTGCGAGGTGATAATGTTCTAACGTTTGGACTCAATTAATTTATTGTCATAAAGTTTATTCTTTATTTTTGAAATTTTTGTTGGTTAGCTGAGATGACAATTAACCAGTCGGGAATAAACTAATAATGGTGTTTATGAAATGTAATCTCGTCCAAATTATGTAACTTTTACTTGAGCTTGAGACCCAACATTAATTTCATCTTTGAGTTTGGCTAATAAATCTCCATTTGTCTTTATTTGGATCCATCCCATGGTTCACGTTCTGATTGAAGTCTCTTTTTTTCCCTGAAGTGTTAATACACTTGATTACAGTCTATATTGATTACAAATCTCTATAATTAAATTTGTTTACACATTGCCCAAATTGTGACACCTTATTTTTAAAAATGAAACAATTGTCTAGAGGATTATAATGATGATCAGTGACAAATCTCACGGCTGCATCATTTGCCCATCAAAGTATTAAATATTTGTGTGCGAAAATATACATACTTAAAATTCAAATGCCTAAAAGTTCCATCTACACGCCTGTCAATAACACACATGAGGAACATAGTAATACTTTTCGTGCGATCCTATGGTCACACTAGTAAGTAAAAGCTTACACCAAAGACAGACAAGCAAACACAAACATACCTCTGGGTTGACAAATTTGCTTTTTCAATCTCGAAGGCCTAATTCAACCTCCAGTTCATCATCTTCCTCAAACAGCTTCAACAGTCGTGCATACTGCTCGTCTCTTTTCTTCTTTTGCCATAGCTTGTACAGGAAGAACGAGAACATCGCCACAGCCACAAATCCGACCAGTATGAGGATTACTTTTGTGCCAGTTTTACTTGAAGATGTATGAGATTCAGCATTTGTCTTCTTGGAATCACCAGATAAACCTGAAAACATCATATAAGAATACTTAGCAAGTAAAGAAAAGTCCCTCAAGCTTGAAGCTAAGATATTAAACACTATCTTAGTCTGCTAAAGCAACACAATCTATCCCTGAATGGTTAGCACGTTAGTTATCTTCAACAAACGGGGGGCAACAAGTCCACACATTGACAACAGAGAACAAGATCAATTGTATCAAGCATTGACAGAATTTACGGGATAAGCAGTTAAGTATTAAACAGAAGGTCATCACCTAAACTACAGACAACATAGAGAGATTCAGTGACTTTTCCGTAAACTGGTAATGCATGTCTCATTACACAAATGCAGCATAAACATGAAACTGCAGATGAATTAAACATAGACCATGATGGTAATTACAAGAAAAATTCAAATCCATCCAAGAAAAGCAATAGATTTTGCAGACAAACTCTGCAAATCAGGACATGGTTTTGCATTTAGAACAAAGGTAACAAATTATTTTCAAGTAAACAGAGCAGACGAAACCAAGGACCCCGTTGTACACATCAAGATTATAGCCACACGAAACCCATGAATTGTTCTTTGCTCATTCTCTTGACTGACATGTTAATTCCAAAGTTACTGATTTGGTAACTATGTAGCCAAGATCTACTCAACAGAGACATATACAGTCATCTGCATGTTTCAATCCTGATCGCAAAGCCTAAGACTTAAACACACGAAATCTAGAAAGAGGCGAGTTCAGCTGAATTTGACATGAATCTCGCGAATTCAATATCTAAAATCCCAAACAAACATTAAATCAGACGATTCTAAGAAAAAAAAATTGGCAACCAGAGACATCGAAAGTGCAATCATTAAATAAGATCTGAAGAAGACGAACCTAGGAAGAAGTGCAGACTAAACGAAACGAAGAATAAAAAACGCCGCCATGAAAGACTACTTCCCGAGGTCTCAGTCATCTCTCTCCCCGCTTTGTCTGTCTATCGATAAAAATTTGATTGTATATCACAACAAGAGATCGATCGATACTTCGCAGGAACAAAGAACTTCGGATGTTGTAGAAATTGCAAAAGGGGAAAAGACGACAACGATTCGAGCTCAGACTTTCTTTTTTGATATTTTATGTTATGTAGTAAAGATTAATTCAGTGTTTTGAGTTTTAAGGCCTACCTAATTAATGTCTACTTGATACCTTTATTTCATTTTTGGAGACAAGTACAAATTTGACTATGTATAATTTTATTAGATGTATTTGCTTTGACCAAATATTGCCTATTGCTACCGTAGACTAACCGGTCAGAATTTTTTTTAAAATAGGTGTAGTAAACGATTCTGCCATTAACAAAAAAGCGTAAACAGACAACAACCTCGTCTCCATAACACTCCATTAGAAAAGGAGTCTAAGCGACCCATAAATTATCATCAAAACACAAATGGGAGCAAAAATCCCTAAGGAGAAAGCGAGAGAGATGTATAAACTCCAACAGCTGCAAAACCATTCTATCTTTTCACTTGAAGCACTTGGCGTCCAGGAGAGCCTCACCTTCAAATGGCTCAGCGTCTTCGATCATCTGGCTAACACGCTCCTTTTGGGCTTCGTCTGAGAGATCAACCTTAGTCCACTCGTATAGCTCCATGTCGTACACTTCATCCATTATGAACTTTGGGATCTCTGGTCCACGGAATAGCCATAAACCCTTCACCTTGAATGGACCTTCTGACCCGCAGATCAACATCTTTCCGAAAGCGTATTTACGTGCTAGGTCCATGCGCTGAAGGAACCCGCCTACCTTGTTGAGTGTGACAAAGGATACTGTGTTCTCATCGTTGTACTTGTAGTCACAGAACCATAGTGAGTATCCCTCTGGGTCATACATGTCCCAGAATCCTACATTTATGCCACAACATTAGATATGATCATATGCAATGCAATTGATTCTAGTACCTACATTATTCCTTTCATCTCCTTATGCCAAAACCTTAAAACTAGGTTCCAGGAAAATATTGTTACGCACCTTTGATAGCAACCTCACGGAAGTTAGATTTGGTGTTTGAGTAAAGCCTCTTCCACTCATCCAGAACCATTGGGCTTGGTGGTAGCAAATCAAGAGGGTTCTTGGCTTTAGGCTTTGGTGCCTCTTCCTCTTCAGCAAGCTTAGGTGCCTCTGCTGCTGGGGCTTCATTTTTCTTAGGCTCTTCCTTGGGCTTTGCAGGCTCGGCAGCTTTCTTGGAAGCAACAGGAGGAACAGCTTCAGTCTGTTTGACATCACCCACCACTTTCTTAAAGTTTGGTTGGTTAATCACAGTCCAGAAGTATCTCTCAACATGAGAGAAAGCAGAGGTAAAGCTCTTGGTCATAACAGTAGCAAATCCCAAGTTCAAGTTGCAGACAGTGATAATATCAGCAAGGGTAATAGAGTGTCCAACAAGGTAAGTGTTGGAAGCGAGATGTGTGTTCAGGGCTTCAAGTGCTCTCTTCAACGCAGAGATAGCTGCTTCCTCAGCCTTCATTTGTAAATCAATCAGGGATGAGAAAACAATACTAGTGTTCTATAGATATAGT
>JAKUCM010004255.1:0-41261 GCA_023374145.1 Lepidium sativum
TTTTTCCACCTTATTCTAGGGATCATGATGTATCCGTCGCATCATTTCCAATGCCAAACAGGCTCCTTGGTTCATTAGACCATTTCCGAGGAATGCTCATTGAAGACGCTGGAAGTTCAAAAGATCTGAGAAATCTCTGTTCCACTGCTGCATTCGACGATAAGTTTCCGGACTCAAACTGGATGAACAATGATAATAACAGCAACAACAATATATACGCTCCTCCAAAGGAAGAAGCAATTGCCAATACTACATGCGAACCGTCAGGCTCAGAAATGAGAACGGTAACAATAAAAGCGAGTTACAAAGAAGACATAATAAGGTTCAGAATATCCTCGGGGTCAGGCATAATGGAATTGAAGGATGAAGTGGCGAAGAGGCTGAAACTTGATGCAGGTACGTTTGATATCAAGTATCTTGACGATGATAACGAATGGGTTTTGATAGCTTGTGATGCTGATCTTCAAGAATGTCTCGAGATCCCTAGATCTTCCCGTTCTAAAATCGTAAGGCTCTTAGTACATGATATAACGACAAATCTCGGAAGCTCTTGCGAGAGCACGGGTGAATTGTGACCCGAGGTAGATTCATTTGAACTTTTGTAAATATATTAATTTTTCAACTCTGTAGGCTTTTTTGTTAAATTGTTGTCCTTGGTTTTGATTGAGGAAGAAGCAAGAATGTGTAAGAAAAAAAACATTTGTTTGTAACTTGTAAGTTGTAACCGTAAGGGGGAAAGTGAGGTTAGAAGTAAATTTTAGTTGTAAACTAACTCCAAAAATGTTAAATTGAAAACAAGAATCAAAGAAAGAGTAGTTGCATGGCTAATGCCAAACTTTTTTTGGCTTTCATCATCTGCATTATTATTGATAAACAATATAAGATATCCCCGGCAGCTAAACCAGCTGATAGACTAAATATTTTAGGAGATTTAACCGGCAGAAGACCGATGTCCCCGAAGATTCTAAAATTCATAAAAGCAAACAGTGAAAACTCGATAAGCCACAACTCCGAACTCGAAGATCGAGACAACCAGTTACTATATATATGATGAAAAATGTATCTCACACATGAAAAAGAGCTACTTAAACCGGTGAGTCTGAATACAAACGGTACGGATATCACGGAAGAAACCAATGTAGAAGCAATATTGATGAATAATTATATGACAGACATGGATAAAAAACAAGAGGATCCGAATCTTTCGGAAATGACGAAGCTAAAAACACAGCTGGCCGTTTTACGCCTAATAGAACCCATGAAAAAGTAGATTTTGATAAAGTCTTGAAAATATTAACAAGTAGACAAACAATCCTCATCACGGAAGACCTAGTCTAGAACAAATCCAAGGCTAAACCGACCAATTCAACAACGTCCGAAACAAACACAATCCTAAACACTAATTAGTTCCAAGGCTAGGATGATCTCCGGTTAAGAAAAGAGGAGAACATATATTAAAAATAATAATTTTTGCAGTTAGCTTCTTAAATAAAAATAATGATGCGCATCCAGGGAATCGAACCCTGGTCAGTACCGTGGGAGGGTACTATGATACCACTACACCAGATGCGCTCTTTTGCCTACCAAACAAAAGAATTTCTATTTATTTATATTAAAATTTCAATTTTGATGTCATCAAATGCGCCTGCATTTTCAATATCATCAGATTTGTTCTCCTTTAATCGAATCGAAGAATCGACTCTCCTCCACGATCTTCTTCTACTGAAAGTAACCGTAATCGGATCGAGAAGCCATGGACAAAAGCGTCAGCGAAAGCACGACTTCCATGGAGAAGATTGACCAGGCGGCGAGCTGGATTAGCGCCACCGTCCTCTCCGCTTTCTTCACATCTCTCGATTGTTGCGCCTGCGTCAATTTATCCACCTCTCATGACGACGATGAAGACGACATCGACGATGAAGAGTCTTATCACCGACCTCTTGCTCTCTCAGCTGCTCCTCATCCCAGCGACACCCTTTAGCTCTATGTTGACCACTTCTGGTAATCACAATTACTTGTGGATTTCTATGTATTGTTCTCTCAGTGAGACCTTTTGAGAGAGAGAGAGAGACCTCTGGATTTTGATTGTTTCCTTACTCAAATGATGTGTACCTGATTTTACTTTTGTGTGAATGAATTCATATGTTTGATCTTTATTGCCTCAAATGTTCAATTTCATAGTTGAGTGGAACCAATTATGTCTCCTATTAGATCACATAGTTCCAAATTCACCAAATGTGATAATTGGTCCCTTTGATTCAATGCTTGACAACAAAACGTCATGTTTAATAGCAATATTCCCAATTCGTCATTCTTATCTTCATCCCAATATTTCATCCTTATAGAGAAATTATTGTTTAAACGTCTGCATCATATACAATGTATTATTGTTCTCACTTGGATACCCAAAAGAAAGTTTTGTTCTTTAAGTTTAAAGTAGATCTTTAATGGCTTATTCCAATTGCTGAAGAAGCAATTTATAAACGTCCATTGGCTTTAATATCTCCTGGGTTTTATTTTATGTATTTGAGTACGTATCACTGTTTGTGTGTTTAGGGGTCAAAGAACAAAAGATAAAACATTTTACAATTGTTTATCTTTCATCAAAAGCAGAAAACGCATTCGCATGCTCCAAGTTTCATCATTTAATCTCAGATGTGTTTGTTTCAACTATAAAGCTCGAACCTTAAATTATTTAAGCCACTATAAACTCTTGTTTAAAAAGATTTATACTACTCTCTTGCGTCTTGTCACTTTTTCCCCGTGATTACTTCTTAAAACAGTCAATTTCGATTTTCACGATTTTGTTGACAAAACTGCTACCTTTATTAAAGTCGAGTTCTATTTTAAGAGATTCGTGTTTATTGGGAAAAGTTGGTATTGAATTCGACTTCGGTGGAATCTTGGATCCGAATCTCACGCTAATTATGAAAAGAAACTAAATCAATTAATGGTCTGTGATCCGATCTGTGATCCCACAACCAATCAGACACAATTCTCGGCTAAAAGGTAGCATCTTCAACCATGGATATACTAATTAAAAGTTATTTATAATAAAATACTAATATATTTATCCAAATTTACTTTTTTATTTAATTTTTTTATCAAATAAAAAACCATTCAATTATGAAATGACATGTGGTTTTAGAGTTTCTTAAAAATCAGAATCAAATCTCTTAAATCTCTCTAATAAGAAACTCTTCTCCATTTCTTTCATGCTTTTTTAATTATTTTTAATAGGAATATCTTATAATAAGATACCCATTGGAAAATGTCTTATAGTCTAGAAATTTCTTTTTTTTAAAAAAATTTTACCCTCATTTATTTTTAGTTTTTATATCATTTTCTTATTTTTATTCAAATAATAAATAAGAATATAATACCATTTCACAAAAATTTTTAATATGTATGAAATTTGTAAAACATAAGCTAATTAAAAACAGAAATGCTATTGAAATTAACACTCTTTCCTTTTTGGTATGCGTTATTAGTTTTAAAACCACTCAAACTTAACCCTAATCCAAACATCCACATGCTCTTCTTAGAGCAGCTCCAAATGGTTTATTAAAGAGGTTTCTAGTGTTTAATCAATAAAAATTAAATCAAAAAGGGTTATTTGAGTATAATCGGTTCTTAATTAAGAAATTTTAAAAATTTTAAGAATCTCATACGTGTCACTTTTTTATTGGATGGAGGGTTTATGATTTTAAAAAGGGAGTCGTGCATATTCATTTCATTTTTGTTTTCTCGAAATTTTGGTTTCATCTTCCTCTCCGGTGGCGATTTTTGGCGTGCTACCCTATTCTCTTCTTCTCGAATCGACAGCGATGGCGTCTGAAAATAATCATCTCGACGGCAAGACTTGCAAATTGGACAGTCGTCTTCACTAGGCATGGGCATATGGCTCCTTGGTTCGGTTTGGTTCATTCGGTTCTCGGTTCTTTCACTTCTTAAAATATAACCAATATATACTTTCTAAAATTCGGTTCGGTCTCGGTTCGGTTATCCTCGGTTCAGGTTCCAAATAGATACTTGAAATTGGAACCGAAGAAGAACCAAAATAATTTTGGTTCTCATTTCGGTCCAAAATGGTTATTAAGCTAAAAACACTTAAAATAAGAGTGTACACAAAACCGAACCGGAACCAAAAAAAATTGTTTGGTTCGGTTCTTTGGTTCTAGTTTTTATATCCAACTAGTCTTAAGAGTATAAAGTTAATTAATGAATTAGTTTCGGTTCTACATTCGGTTCTTGGTTAGGAACCGAACCGAACCGAGAACCAAATTTATTTAAATTTATAGAACCGATCTGTTAATTTTGGGAACCGGAACCGAATTTTTGGTTCAATTATTCGGTTCCGATTTTTTTGCCCAACCCTAGTCTTCACCTTGGCGAATTGGTTCACCATATTCGAGAGAATTTGGAGAGATTATTTCTGAAATCGTTGTGATTTCTTCACATCACACTAGCCAGGCACGATTTTGTGAACATCTAGTAGATACGGTTGTTTGATTATTGATATTAGGGTTGTTTGATTTTTAAAATTAGGATTCTTCGATTAAGTGAAATTAGGATTTTTGGTTATAACCTAGAGACTGATGTTAATTGGTACGAATTAGGGATCTTGATCTTTGTAGGTAATTATGTTGTGTAACCAAGTTGTTTTCATGTTATGCTACAATTTCATTACCAAAAAAGAAAGCTCGATGAATGTAGTTAGGAATCTGATAAGGAGGAGCCAGTAGTGATGAATCTTGTTGATATTAGATTTATGACTATGATGGTTTGATATATTTTTGATGTAGCGATAGCACTGACAAGAAGTCTCAATAATGTTTTGTTGGGAGACGTGAGCATATATGACAGCAACAAAGTTTATCAAAATCCTCCAAACAAGACTGAGCAGAGTGTTGCTAGTTTTGTAACATAAGTAAGGCATAAGGAGAGTAAATTAACATACAAGGATGTGATGAACATTCCAATAGATGATGCCTCCGGCGAGTCAGTAGAAGTAGCATATGAACTCAATGGTAACAACTTCCTTAAGTCATGAGCATTTCCAGAAACTAAGAATTGAAAACTCAATGAGCACATCTGAAGCAACAAGTAAACAAGCAAGAGCATCGTGCAATTTATCTAACGCTTCATACAATACTATAATAAATTTCTTATATTGTGATAAATTCTAGTATTTACTTGTGAGCACATGTGAATCAACTTACTTATATTGTGACAAATTTTAGTAATTACTTGTCAATCTACTTGTGGTTTAATTAGTTTGAATTTGCTTGTGGTTTAGTTAGTGAATCAACTTGATGATTTGTGATAAATGTTAGCATTTACTGCTTGGATTGGTGAGTTTAATTGTGGTAAATTCTTGTAGTTTGAGTTAGGTAACGAGTTGAATGGCAAGTGTCAACTTTTGCTTATATATGAACCCTCCATATAGTCAGTTTTCTGGCTTCCTATACATGTTGCATAGTCAACAACAAACCCATAACCCTGAACCCATTCCTTATAAGATGGTTTCACCAAGTATTCAACTTGGTAAATCGGAAGCTTATGTATTTAGTAATCAATGGTTTGAAACTCCAAGTGAAGCTGATGATAGACGATTAAGAAGGAAGTGGACTCCCACAGAAGATGTGGTGCTTATCAGTGCTTTGCTCAACACAAACAAATATCCAATAGTTGGGAATGAGCAAAAAGCAGAAGCCTTTTGGAAAAGGATTGCAACTTACTTTGCTTCAAGTCTGAAGGTTGTGGGTCTGCAAAAGAGGGAGTCAAGTCACTATAAGAAAAAGTGAGGAAAGATCAATGATATAGTTTGCAAATTCGTAGGCTGCTTTGAGGCTGTATTAAAGAAGAAATCTAGTAGGCAAAATGACAATGATGTTATGAAGTGTGCGCACCAGATTTACTTCAATGATCACAAGAATAATTTCACTTTGGAGCATGCTGGGAGAGAACTTAGACATGAGCAGAAATAGTGTGAAAGAGGCAAAAGTGGAATGTCAAAGAGAAGGAAGACTAGCGAGGGTTCCACATAGTCTTCAACCTCTAGGCCAGTTAGCCATGAAGAGGATCAAACTCGTCCTCCTGGTGCTAAGGCTTCAAAAGCCAAACCTAAAAGGGTAGTGAACAAGGAAGCTGAAATGGTAAACAAAGGCAATGATTTATTAGAGTTTTAGAGCATGTGGGAAATAAACAGAAAGATTTAGCAATGAAAGAAAGATTTTCAAAACACAAGTTGTTGGACGGTCTACTTGCAAAAAACAGAGCCACTTGTTGATATGGAAATGACTCTCAATAACAAACTAATTATTGACATGTTGAGCTAGTGAATGGTTTCTGTTTGTACTTTGCTTTTGTTTTGTAATCAACTTCGATTATGTTTTGTAATGTACTTTGATTTTGTTAGTCTAAGTTCAAGTGACTCGTGAATGGCTTATGTTTGAACTTTGATTCTATTTTGTAATATACTTTGCAGTTTACCAGAATGAATGTTATTCTAAGTCTTAGTGACTCATGAATGGCTTATGTTTTAACTTTGATTCTGTTTTGTAATGTACTTTGCTTCACCTTAAGTGTAGAATGCGTAATGCATAATGCAGAATTAGAAATGCAGATTGAAGGAAAAGACAGAATGCAAACTGAAGAAAAAACTGAAGAATGCAGAATCATGCTCTTGTAATGCATTCTCCTAGTTGATAGCTTTAATGAGTAATATTGAAGCTTGAAATCGATTTTCTATTTGTCTTGAATATCAACGAAGTCTCTCATTTCTTCGTTGTCCTTCGCAATCAACCTGATAAGTTTTTCATTGCTCTTGGTGTAAGCCATCACAAGTACCAACGCTTGATCTTCCACCATTGTTGTTTCGTATATCTTATTCTCGTGACTAAGACCTTACTTAATCGCTCCCTCGTAATTTTTAAGACTCTGATTTGCTTATGATTAACCTCGTGTTTAATCCTCCTTAATGACTAAGACTTGTTCTTAATCAATCAACCTAGCTCTCATACCAATTAAATAACTTAAGAAATAAATTGATGAAATCAAAAGTATGAAGAAATAACTCTTCTTTATTAGCTTAAGAAAATAACTCAAAATCTAAACTCTCAAACTCTTATTTTCACAAGTTATGTCACAACCTTGTCATCTTCTTATATATATATGAGATAATGTCATATTCCCATTAGGATAACTATGTTTTGGATAACTCCTAAGATATTTCAATCTTATCTAATGTCTCTACCTAACTTATTCAACGACTAACTTGATTCAATCTTATCCCAACTAATGGTTCTCTTAGTTGACTGGTAGAATGTAAAATATGATTAACTTGCCTTATCAACCACTTGTTGTAATATTATATATGCTTAAACCCCTTAATGTAATATTCTATATGCTAAACCATCTTTCTCTTTCTCTTTCTCTTCTTCTTTCTTCATGCGAGAACGCTTCACTCTCTTCTTCTTCTTCTTCTTCTTCTTCTTCTTCTTCTTCTTCTTCTTCTTCTTCTTCTTCTTCTGTTTCTCTTTAATCACTTCCATGGCAGAATCAGACTCTGGT
Source organism: Lepidium sativum (assembly GCA_023374145.1). NCBI lineage: Eukaryota > Viridiplantae > Streptophyta > Magnoliopsida > Brassicales > Brassicaceae > Lepidium > Lepidium sativum. Next base: position 7,576 of record JAKUCM010004255.1, read on the forward strand.
CCTGTGGTCCACACAACCCCACTCGTCTCTTTCCTCGCGCGTGTGCAACAATCTGCACTCCGATCCTACCCTAAAACCCAAACCCCTGACCCTAAAATTTACATTGATCTATCTCTCAAACATCCTTACAATCTCTCCACCATCGAATCAGCCTTCAACGATCTCACAAGCCACTCACATGACCTGTCAGTGCCAATTAAGAAGATTGAAACTTTCATCGAGAAATACTTCGACGGCGCAGGGGAAGATCTAGTGCGCCATGAACCAGAGGATTTCGTCTCAGATCCTTCCCACTTCCTCTCCAACGTTGAGAACAACAAAATCAGAGAATGGGCGCGTGAGGTACACGGCCTTTGGAGAAACCTAAGCTGCAAAGTCTCTGATTCTGTGAGAGAGTCTCCTGAGCGGCACACTCTTCTTCCGTTGCCGGAACCGGTTATCATTCCCGGTTCGAGATTCAGAGAGGTTTATTACTGGGATTCTTATTGGGTCATCAAGTAAGTCGGTGTTTCCAATTTTCAACATTACGTGTGGACTACGTAACAAGAGCTCACGTGTCACCTGCGTTTTTGCACGTGCAGAGGACTTATGACGAGTAAGATGTTCACTACAGCCAAAGGATTAGTGAAGAATTTGATGTCACTTGTGGAGACTTATGGTTACGCTCTTAACGGAGCTCGAGCTTATTACACTAACAGAAGGTAAACCAAACATAAACAAGTTCAATTTTTTGTCTTCACCATTGGAGGATTTAGTAGAAACAAATTGTTATGTTTTAATTGTAATAAGCCAACCGCCTCTATTGAGCTCAATGGTGTATGAGATTTATAATGTAACCAAAGATGAAGAACTTGTGAGAAAAGCTATCCCGGTGCTTCTCAAAGAATACAAGTTTTGGAACTCAGGTTAGTTATTTAGTTTGTGAATCAATTACAGCTTGGTTTTTGGTTAATTATGATCTTCTTTGTAGGAAAGCATAAAGTGGTTATTCATGACGCTAGTGGTCGTGATCACATTTTAAGTCGTTATTACGCTATGTGGAACATGCCACGACCTGAATCCTCTGTTTTCGTATGTTTCTTGTCTCTTCCAAATCCAAATCACTCTTCTTTTGAGATTTCTCACATAAACAGCTTCTTTTCTGCCTAACATTGGAGAACTCTGTTGGCTCTGTTTATACCACAGGATCAAAATTCGGCTTCAGGGTTCTCTACATTGTTTGAGAAACAACGTTTCCATCGAGATGTGGCCACGGCTGCTGAATCTGGATGGGATTTTAGCACGCGTTGGATGAGGTTTGACTAGTTAGCAAGATTGATTATGATAAGTTAATGTTAAAACAATATTACTTAGGATTCTTCACAAAAAACATTATGCAGGCATCCTCCTAATTTCGCATCAATGGCTACAACATCTGTTGTTCCTGTTGATCTAAATGTCTTTCTTCTCAAGGTCTCTAATATTTTTGATCACAAACTCTCTTTCTTTAAGGTTGTTGCTCACATGTATTATGCGAATATGCACTAATATGTATTGAATGTGATCTGTTTAACCGTAGATGGAACTCGATATAGCGTTTATGATGAAGGTTACCGGGGATAAAAAAGGTTCAGACCGTTTTGTGAAGGCATCAAAAGCGAGAGAGAAAGCTTTTGAAACCTTGTTTTGGAACGAAGATGCAGGGCAGTGGCTAGATTACTGGCTTTCCTCCAATGGTGATGTATGTTACAAAATCTTTACTTACAGTTTCGGATTTCTTATAGTATTCTTTATGAGAAAGCAAGCTGAGAATGTGTTTCTGTCTGCAGGAGCCTGAGATATGGAGAGCTGAGAATCAGAACACCAATGTCTTTGCATCTAACTTTGCTCCAATCTGGATTAACTCCTTCAATTCAGGCAAAAAAAAAAAAAACCATATTTGCTTCCATTAACGTATGTACATGCACATATCTTTGTAATATATATGAAACGTTTTATCTTGTAACGTGTAGATGAAAATCGGGTCAAGAAAGTTGTGAAAGCTCTTAAAAACTCAGGCCTCATTGCTCCAGCTGGAATCCTAAGCTCTTTGAAAGACTCAGGACAACAATGGTAAAATGAAGCATGTGTTTCAAGTTTGTTTCATTTAGACAAACATGAAATGTAGTTTAAGGTTTGATTGAATTTGAAACAGGGATTCTCCAAATGGATGGGCACCACAACAAGAGATGATAGTTACAGGACTAGCGAGATCGAGTGTAAAGGAAGCTAAAGAGATAGCAGAGGAGATTGCAAGGAGATGGATCAGAAGCAGCTATGTTGCTTACAAGACAAGTGGATCAATGCATGAGAAGCTCAAAGTTACAGAGATTGGTGAATATGGTGGTGGTGGAGAATATAAGCCACAGGTAAACATTCTTCTTTTTTAAAGATTTCTTCAGATTTCACAAGTTTAAAGAGGTCCAAATTTACATGAATATATCAATTTTAAAAATATGTTTGACTTTATTTTTATTTCCATAAAAATTGCAGACAGGATTTGGATGGTCAAATGGGGTTATATTAGCATTCTTGGAGGAATTTGGATGGCCTTCTCACATCAACATTGAATCATAAGTTTACTTATTTTTTATTAACTTTAATTAAATAAATCAGGAAAAAACATTCTATTTCCACCACAGAAATTTCATATAAATAAATCAGGAAAAAACATTCTATTTTCACCATATGTTTGCATTGTAATCTAATTGCACTATAATCCAAACTCAATTGCACAAATTTGATAGTTTGCATTTTAACCATATATCAGACTAAACCGGTGACTGTTTCACCGACCAACCCACACTAAATTGAAGACATAGACCCGATTCGTCGACCCGTTTTTCCAAGCGCGTTAACAATATCTCCAATAAAGAAAACTGATGGACCCTACTTTCGATACCCCAGAAAATCAAAGTAATCGAAGCAAAGCAATGAGCAATGAGTCTGAAAATTCATGTCGATCATCATCTACTTGACTGTGGAACCAAATCGTGGGTGTTCCAAAACAATGTTGGTGTGGTGAAAATATGGTTGTCAAACTTTCGAAATCAGAGAAGAATCCTTACAGAAGATTTTTCACTATCCAACTCTGGTAATTGATATTCTTTGTTCTCATATTGTTTATTTACATGAATTTTCTGCACATTAAAATCTGATTAGGAGTGCTACATCAATTTTTTTGGTATAAACAGAGTGATAATCATGATTTTGAGTGGGTTGATGATGCAATACTAGAAGAACTAGAATCAATGAATTTAAAAATTGTGAAGCTTGATGAAATGGTAAAAGAGATTTCGAAACAAAACCAAGAGTTTGAGAAGGATATTAAACAAATGCAAAGTCTTGAGGATATGCTTATGGAGAAGATGGAGACTGTGATGGTTGAGTCGAAAAACAAGATAAAAACAGTGATGGCTCTCTCAATTGATGGTACTGTAATCATGGGTTTTGTTATGAAACTGTTTGTTTAACTTTTGGTCTATGTAATGGCATAAATATTGAGCTTTTGGTCTATGCAATGATATAAATGTTCATCTTTTGGTCTATGCAATGACATTATGTAATGATATCTTTTGGTCTATGAAATGAACAAGACAATGAGCTTTGAGTCTCTCAAATGACATCTTTTAGTCTCTGTAATGAAAACATGATGAATTTTTGATCTTTTGATGTAATAAATTGCAGGTTTTGGTCTTAAAAACTACAAATTTTTGTTCATTGAAACTGCATGTTTTTAAAAATTGTAGGTTTTGTTCTTTAAAAATTGCAGGTTTTGTTCTTTAAAAACTGAACAAGACAATGAGCAATTAATAGCCGATAACATTTAGATTGATAGCCGATATGTTTCCACAACAAGACAATAATGAAAAACCTGCAACTGGTCTAGTTATAAGTATCATAATACATAACATCATGCCAAAATGAATAAAACTAATAAAAGTAAGTTGAACACACTCCTCTAATGAAGTTGTGTCATTGTGCCCTGTGAAGGCTCATGCTGTGTCATCGTGCCTTGTGAAGACTCATGCTGGGAACTGGAATGAAGCACCTGTTATGTCGAACTCCTCTTGTGGTGCCTAGCATTGTGGTTGGCAGCTCCGCAAACACCACAATTCATGGTCCTCTTCGTAGATATTGACTTCCTTCTCGGTGGAGATTCATTTGTCCCTTGTTTCTTCTTATCTTTGATGTTCCTATTCTTTGGTCTTCCAAGCATTGCATGCGGAGGAGGTTCGTGAACTTTAGGTGCACCTTTAGAAGGCTAGAGCCCATGACCTCTTAATGAAACTATACCCTCTGCGTAGTTCCTTCTTCACATTGAAGTTTGGAACCATTGATAAACATATGCTTCAGGTACCATTTTCTTGTGCAGAATCACACCATATGCATGTACACATGGGATACCAGAGATATCATATGCTCTATATGTGTAAGCCATTCTATCCATGCTCGCCCGATGACTATTGCCTATAGTTTCCACTTCAAACATTCTATTTGTACTTGGAAACACTCTACATTCCGCAACCTTCTTATGAAATCTAGCCAAGTAGACAACAACATATGGTGTACACATTCCAGTATGTACATTATATACAACACATTGGGTGTCTATACGTACAATAACAAGTTTTCTGATGGTTTCCAGCATAGGTACAAGTTGCTTTCTCTTTGTTTTGATAATATAGGCATTAAAAGACTCAATGGAGTTGTTCTCGACATCTTCAGAGAAGCTTCCAAGGTGGTAAAAGGCTTCGCACCAACTTCTTGGGTTCTCGACAACAACAAAATCATAAACCTGTCTGTCATAATTTTCAATGCGCTCCGTGTTAGATGCAAACTCAGCCTCGTTATAGCTACACATTAAATTCCATACCAGCGGCTTCATCTAAGGTTTCTTCCCATGATTCTTCTTCAAGTTAGCATAAATATCGTGTGCATAAGCCCGATGTTCAATCCTTGGAAGCTCCAATGAAACAACTTTAATGAGTCCCTAAAAAAATATAGCATAAACATTAGATGTTACAACCACAAACAAGATTAATAAAATATACAAGGGAGCACATATAATAAAGAGACTATACAAGGAACTCATATTATTGAAAACAATAAAAGGGACCACATGCCTTTTGTCGATCTGATATCATTACAAAACCATCACCATCTAGTCAAGCCAAATCATCTCTCAGTTTCCTGATAAACTATGCCTAGTTTTCACAGTTCTCCACTTTCACACAAGCTCATGCTATAGGATAAATCTTATTATATGCATCTCTACCTAGGGAAACCAACAATTCTCTTTTCAACTTCGACTTCAAGAAGCATCCATCAACACCTATTATTGGCCTATAAGTCTTCTTCCATATTCTTCTTATATTCTCAAAGCAAACTTATACTCTTCTGAACACATCAACACCTGATACATTGGTGACTGTCTCTATCTCCACAACCGACAACAGATTGGAATCTACAATCTCTGCACCATAATCTCTCAGCCTAGCAAATTGTTCATCCTATTATAGTTATAACCACTTCAACGCCTTATTTCGAGCAGATTGACATTAAGACCGTGAAGGATGAATCTTCCATTTCTCCTTTATCATCTCTCGAATTTCTTAGGCATGTAATACTCAGATTCATGCCTTTTTTTCTAGAAGAAGTCTAGCAATTACAAGAACCTTGAACATTTGACACTTTCCATTCAGACTACATGAGTGAATATTATCAAAGATCATAATCTTCCAACCATCCCCTTTACTAGTCACGGCATCTGCCATTGACAACCTTCACTACCAACACATTTGTAAGCTATTCTCGCTGTATCATATATCTCTTGTTTCAAATTTCTCTTAGTTCAAAGCATGTATTCCACAATAGCTTCTTTGAAGACAACCACATTGAAGAATGACATACCTTTTTGAAAAATCCAGGCCCTCATCAAATGTCTTCTTCTTCAGCATTTCATTGTCCATAGACTTCTACATCATCATCACTGTCTGGACATACATTGTGTCGCACAGACGATTCACCAAAAAAATCATCCACGAGTTTCATCATCTCGTACGCTTCATATTGAAATTTCCCATTTCTTTCTTTTTGAGTTAATGTTTCTTCTTCTCATTTAGCTTGATCATAATACACATCCACGATATAAAAATTCGATTGCCAAACTCATGTTCCATCTTTGCAACACAGTGATTTGATTTAAAATTCTCTGATTTACTTTTCGAAGTATCAAATCTGATTTTCGAAGTCTCAGTTTTGCTTTTAGAAATATAAGGTTTGAAGAAAAGATTTTTTATTTGGGTTTTTACTGTGTTTAAGACACTTAACCGGGTCTTCATTCAGATAATTTGGATTTATTATGGTTATTCGGTTTAACATTTCGTTTGATACACAATAAACAACTGATTCCTGATCAATTCAACATGTGTGCAAAATTGGATTTCTGAAATATTTAGAACTTTGGATTATGGTGCAATTAGATAAAGATAGCAACACATGGATCAATTGATGTTATATGAAATTTTCATGGTGGAGATATAATGTTTTCTCATAAATCAGCCAACTATTTTGTATATAGAATTAGCTTTTATAGTAATAGTTGTGGTTCTTTTGGGAGTTTTTGTCAAAATATTTAAGAGTTCCAAATGTTCTATGCTATGCTCAAGACAATGTGCAAATAATGTTTCATTGATAGAGAATTCCTACCAAAAATAATTGAATTCTGAAATTAAAAATTCTCTTTTAAGAACCGGGTTCGCCACGTGACGAACCCGGATTGGCTCCTTTGTTTAGACTAAAAAAAAATATATTAAAAAAATGGTTAGAGACCCCTAATGGGTTTCACCATTGCACTTGCTCTAAGTGAGATTTTATAAAAGCAACAAACAAAACAAAAAATTTAGTGAGAATTATTAAGTTTATATACACTTTTAAATAAATACTTAATAATAAACTTTTTTTTTGTCAACAGAAAATATTTTAATCAGGCTCAAGTAACTGAAATTTACATAAATAGATCATGAGCTGTTTCTCTAACACAACAAGCGATAACATCATCTTTATGATTTAAGGATCTTGAATAACTGTTACAGAGAGATGTTGAAATAACAAAATTAAGCCTCGAGAAGTCTTCCTGATATGGTAGAATAGTCGGCCACTCCTCTGGTAGAAGCCTCAGTGGTTTCTCGCAATCTGTCAAAATCTCCATCTTTGTGATCTGTAACGACAAGTGTGACTCCATTACCCAGAGTAAAGCTTCGATCTCTAAGTGAAGGGCAGTAAGGCTTCCCGAGTCCCCATGCACGTTCTTTCCACTTAATCTGGAAAGTCCTTAAGCCAAATTACAGATCCGTACTTTTCTAGGAGTCATCCACAAAAGATCTATGTCCTCTGAAGCTTTGATTTGTTGTAGAGGGGAACACCAAAGAGGACATTTTTGTGATATTGTGAACTTTTAAAGGTGATCGTAATCCTTTAGTTCACTTCGGGCAGCACACCATTTTTTATATTCTACTTCCACTTGAAGAATGATAGTTCTAAGATTTGTATCACTTCCCGTGACACAATGATCATTGTGTGCTTTTCAGATATTCTAAATAAGCCATGGAAAAATCTTGACCTCTTCTTGGTTTGGGAGACGCCATAATAGATACTAAAAGGTTGTACCAAATATATTGTCATGGAAAAACATCCGCCGCAAAGGTTTACATGATAATTCCCAAGTTTGTGTCACATGTGGACACTCAAAAAGAACAAGATTAATAGTCTAAGTTTTTGCTTCACAACAGGAGCACCGAGCATCACACTTAACACCATGATGATTGTGGTTTTGCTTAACTACGGTACATGAGATAATGATTGCCATATAAACTGTTTTATTTTCTTTGGAAATTTTATTTCCCAAATTTTATTTTCCAAATTTTATTTTGTAAGGCCTTAAGATTTGGTCCAAATTGACCCACCTCTAATAATGAGTTGGATTATTCGATATGGTAGCCATACTTGACATAATACCTACCAGTTTTAGTAAAATGCCATCTCTAATAGTCTGGTCTCTGCCTTCTAAGGATGGAAATGCCTAGAATAACTTATACATTCTTGAATCAAAATATCGCTGAAAAATAATTTCTCGCCATGATCTAGAATGTCGATCAATGAATTGATCAACTGCTAGGTTTGGATACAATATCAGACCTATACTAACCGTTGGACGGGGAAAACATATGGGATTCACGGATCGCACCATACCCTGATGGATTTGCCATCACCAATCTTCCTATTGATCCCCTTTGTAACCAAAGATTTGGTTGAAGAAATACTTCTCGAAACCATATAACATATTATAATTTGTCATTGTCGTTAACGTGCATTGGTTTTTATAATATCTCCCCTTCATTACTTTTGCAGATAATGAGTCAGGAAATCTAGTAATCTCCATAATTTTTTAGCTAGTAGGGCATTGTTAAATTCTTCCAAAGCCCAAAAACCCAAACTCTTACTAATTTGAGTTTGCATAACTTTTCTCATTTATTCCAATGAATATCTTTGGAAGTTTCTGAATTCTACCACTAGAAATTGGTTATTGTTTAATTTAATTTCATTACAATAGTCTTTGGTAGTCAATAACATGACATAACATATGTCGGTAAGGCCGTTAGGAAAAATTTAATGAAAACCTCTTTACCAGCTTTTGACTAGAATTTTCAAGACAAACAATTGATCCTTTCATGGAGTCTCTTTCTAACAAAGGCAAAAACTTTCGTTTTAGCCCCATCTATGTTTCCTCGAAGACCTAAGTAGGAACCCATTCCTCCTATCTGGTTTATTCCTAGGATATGATGAATTTTTGGGTTTTAGTATCAGATATCGCATTAATTTGTTGACCAGATACTTCTTCATATTTCTTAAGAATCAATAAAATTCTTGTACTCTCTTTGTTGTTAGCTCTACAGAAGAAAATATTATCATCCACAAATAAAAGATGTGAAATATTTTGGCTTGTTCTTGCTTTAGAGATGCTCGTGATCAATTTATACTGCTTTACTTCCCTAAGTTTGGAGATTAGAACTTCTGTACATAAGATGAAGATATAGGGAGACAAGAGATCTCCTTGCCGTAAACCATGCAAAGGAAATATTTTACCACCCGGTATCCCATTAAGGAGAATCGAGTATTCGACACTAGTGATACAGTGTATGATAAATCGAATCCAATTATCACTAAAACCTAATTTATGTAAGAAGCTATCGACAATGTTTCATTCAACTTTGTCATAGGCTTTGTGTGGCACCCTATCTCGAGACGCCTACGTCCGGGATTCGATTCACTTTGGTCTTGGGCGGACCAAACACTTAGCCAATTTTTGGTTTTTTCTTTACTTAGTCGTTTTCGAGTTTTGACAGTTTTATAAGCCCAAAATGTATGCATAAACCAATTCAAGAGGTTCTACTACAACAAGTTTGCAAGAATGTTTGAATTTAAATGTGTCTAGACCTAGTTTATCTTAGTCTTATTCCATCCTTCCTCCTTCTCGCCTCGATCTCGCTCATACTTAGCCACTTTCACGGTCCTTGGATAAATCACCTACAATCACGCAGATTGAGTAAGCAAACGAATTTGCTTAGTGAGTCGGTCATTCCGTCCCACTAGGCCAAACCAGAAAGGTATCAAGCAATAACACAATCAAGTCAAAGAATAGCATTATTCATGCCCAGAGTCCAGCATATTCATGCTCAGAGTCATATCAGATCTGTTGCCTTGGTTACCCGAATTCACCCAGATCAACCAAAACAACCATCATGAACGGAAAATAGTCATCTTTCATCCAATCAATCATGCAATCCTAACCTTTCTATGAATTAATCCCACTATTGTCCAAACGAACCCAGAATCACCTCAACGGTTCCGAGAACTCACCTTTGCCTTAGCCTTTTTCTGACACCTCTTGATGCGATTTCCAATCAGGTTACTCGGATCCGGTTTTGATCGCTCTCAATCCATTCTTTCCCTTGCTCGATTCGACAAAAATCGGTCTTAGAGCTCTTTCCTAATGATTTCTGATCTTCCTTAGAGTATTTCGTGAAATTTCTGGGTTGCGGCGGTTTTTAGCTCTATTTATAGGGTTTTGGGTGAAAAACCCTAACCCTAATCCGCCCAGGATGGGCCAAATTCAAGCCCACCTGGATTGGATAAAGTCCAACCCACGTGACACTTATGTCCCGGACCAACCCATGAACGGCCCAACCACTTCCCACTATCACTCCCTTAGTTCGAACACTTTACTCCCTATCCGAACACTCCACTTCCCTGTCCAAACACTTCACTTCCTGTCTCAACACTTCACTCCCTATCCGAACTCACTACTCGTTTGGACACTGTCACTCCCTTGTCCGAATTTCATGGACTTGTCCGAATTTCCCACTGCCTTGTCCGAATTCCCATGGCGTTGTCCAAATTTCAGGTGGCCTTGTCCGAATTTCATGTGGCCTTGTCCGAATTGCACATGGCCTTGTCCAAATGACACATGGCCTTGTCCGAATTTCACGGACTAGTCTGATTTTTCACTGTCTTATCCGACCAAAAACCCCCATTTTTCCCTTATTTTCCCACACAACTTTATTTGTCCCTCGAACCCATCCGTAATCACCCGAAGGGTCCACGAAATTTTGGGTGTTATAAGTCTCCCCCACTTCAAAGTATTCGTCCTCGAATCTAGACTTGGGATGGTCCAGCCTTTTGCTTCTCAAATAACTTAGGGAAATTTTCTTTCATTCTGACATCTGGTTCCCACGTGACCTCAATTTCCCTATCGCAGTCCCATTCAACTTATACAATTCTGGTTTTCTTCCTTCGGTCAGCCTTGACCTTCTTATCTAGGATCCGGACTGGAACTCCTTCAACAGTCATATTTTCCCTTAGGGTCGTTGGAGGTTCAACCACAACTCGTTCCCCATTGCATAAGCGCTTCTTTAGCATCAAAACATGGAAAACGTTGTGAAACGCATCCAGTTCCATGGGCAATGCTAACTTATAGGCTACTTTCTCAATCCTTTCCAGAATCTCATAAGGCCTCATATACCTTGGTGTTAACTTAGCTGATCGGGCTGAACGTTCCTTACCCTTATATGTGACCGTCTTAAGGAAGACTAAGTCACCAACTGTGAAATCAAGTTCCTTCACTCTCTTATCCGCATAGCTCTTTTGCCCATCATGGGCTTGTTTCATGTTGAGCTTGACCATTATCAACTTTTCTGTTGTATTCTCTATGAAATATCGCCCATATATGCTTCGCTCCCCCACTTGAGTCCAACACAAAGGGGTTCGACACGGTCGTCCGTACAGTGTTATACGCAAACTCGGCCAAAGGTAAGTGCTCTTCCCACTTACCTCCCCAATCCAACACACTTGCCCGCAACAAGTCCTCAAGTGTTTGGATTTCTGACTGACCGTCTGTCTGCGGATGGTAAGGCGTACTTGTATGGACTCTAGTCCCCAACCTTGCCTGAAGCGCTTTCCAGAACGCTGAACAGAACTTGGCATCCCGATCAGACACTATGCTTGCCAGTGCACCATGCAACCGAACAATCTCCCTTACATAGATTTCGGCCAACTTTTCAGCCCGATCTGTCTTATTGACCGCAATGAAGTGAGCCAACTAGGTTAGTCGATCCACTGTTACCCATATCGCATCCATTTTATCACAAATGGGCAGTATTGTTATAAAGTCCATTGTGATCATGTCCCATTTCCATTCCGGGATCGGTAGGCTTTGCAGTAACCCACTGGGAACTTGGTGTTCTGCCTTCCCCAATTGGCAAGTAAGGCATTCTGAAACCCACTTAGCCACGTCCCGTTTCATTCTGGTCCAATGATAGTACCTTTTTAGATCTCGGTACATCTTGGTCGATCCACGATGGATAGCCAACTTAGACTGATGTGCCTCCTTAAGGATTTCTCCTGTAATCCCCGGTCGTTTGGAAAACACACTCGGCCATGAACCAGAATCGTCCCATTATTCGAATTATGGTACTCGGTATTATCGTTCTTTGCTACCTTGTTCAGATTTTCATCCTTTTTTTGGGTAGTCCGTACCCGACTCAATAAATCAGCTTCCTCCGCTGCACCTAAACCCAAAGGTTCCTCTTCAACCATTAAGGCTGCTAGACTCAACGTCCCAACCATGCTAATTAGCCCTTCCATCTCTTTTTCTGAGTCCACGTCCACCATTTTCCTACTTAGTGCATCCGCAACTAAGTTTGTCTTACTCGGATGGTATTCTATATCCAGGTCATAGTCTGCGATCAGTTCCATCCATCGTCTTTGCCTTAGGTTCATGGCCGGTTGAGTTAAGATGTACTTCAGACTCTTGTGATCCGTGAACACTTGGACCTTCCCACCATAAAGGTAGGATCGCCATATCTTCAAGGCAAAAACCACTGCAGCCAATTCGAAGTCATAAGTGGGGTAATTCACTTCATGCTTCCTTAACTGTCGTGATGCATAAGCAATCACCTTCCCATGCTGCATCAATACGCAACACAAACCCATTCATGATGCGTCCGTATACACCACATAAGGCTCACTCGGTTCTGGCAAGGCCAGAACTGGAGTACTCGTTAGCATTTCCTTAAGCTTTGAGAAACTTCCTTCACACTCTTTAGTCCAATTGAAAGGGATATCCTTCCCAGTGAGTTGGGTCATAGGCTGCGCCATGTTCGCAAAGCCTTTAACAAAACATCGGTAATACCCAGTTAATCCAAGGAAACTTCTTACCTCTGATGTGTTCAAGGGTTTAGGCCATTCTGAAATTGCATTGATCTTTCTTGGACCCACGACCACTCCCTTATCCGAGATCACATGACCCAAGAATCCAATTTTTCTTTGCCAAAAGCTGCACTTACTAAGCTTCCCGAACAACTTGTGTTCCCTTAGCTTCCCCAAAACCGTTCTTAAGTGACCTTGATGCTCTTTCGACGACTTAGAGTACACCAGAATGTCATCTATGAAGATGATCACGAATTCATCCAAGAATTCTCGGAACAAATCGTTCATCAATTTCATGAAGGCTGCCGGAGCATTGGTCAGCCCGAATGGCATGACCACGAACTCAAAGTGTCTGTACTTTGTCCGGAAGGCTGTTTTCCGAACGTCAGCCTCCGCGATTGGGATCCGATGGTAACCCGAAGCAAAATTGATCTTTGAGAACCAGGTAGCACCTCTGAGTTGGTCCAAAAAATCGCGTATCCATGGAAGAGGGTACCTGTTCTTTATCGTTACTCGATTCAACCCACGATAATCTATGCACAGCCTGAAAGTGCCGTCTTTCTTCTTGACGAAGAGCACTGGTGCACCCCAAGGTGAACTACTTGGGCGAATGAATCCCTTATGCGTCAATTCACTAAGCTGCCTCTTTAACTCGGCCATCTCTGCCGGCGGCATCCAATAAAGTGCCTTAGAGATTGGAGCCATCACGGGTTCTAACGTGATCGTGAAAGGATCAGATCGAGATGGTGGTAAACCCTTAGCTGCCGCGAACACATCCTCAAACTTATTCACCACCGGAATGTACTTATGTTCTGTGTCCGTTTCTGTCTCAGTAGTTGTGATCGTAGCTGAGTACGCTTCACATCCTTGTTCGACCATCCATTCTACTTGGATAGCCGAAATGATCAAATTCCCTGAGGTGGGTCGGATTCCCTGAAACAACAACTCATTCCCACCATTTTCATACTTCACTCGACCGTGATGGCAGTCTAAGTGTGCCTTGTTCCTTCCAAGCCAATTCATTCCCAAGATCACGTCATAAGACTTCACTAGACAGATCACCAGATCAACTGGCATGCTCACTCCTTCTATGAACACTGGGACGTCCTTGACACTACCCAAAATTTCCATCACTTGCCCACCAGCGGCTCGGACTAGTCCTTTACCTTCCCCGGGTTCCTTCTAAAATCCCTCAGTACCTATCATTCTTGGGTGCACAAAACAGAGTGTTGCCCCCGAATCAAACAGTACATGAGTTGCCACACCACTCATTTTCACAGTTCCTACACGTTTGTCTATAATGTTAAGGACCCTATAGTACGCAACAAGCAAGCAAGTTAACACAGAAAATGCTAAGGTAAAGAGTGAGACTCACCAGTGATTTGGGCGTGCAGTGTTCTGATCTGCTGGATCCACAACCATCGAATAAGCCCTCGGCATCAACGCTTGCCTCTTTGGCGGAGGTGGCAGTTCTTCACTTGCCTGTTTCCCTGAAGACTACTCCAACTTTGGACAATGCGGTCTGATGTGCCCAGCTTCACCACATATATAGCACACCCTTGCATCACTAGCTCGGACTTCCTTTCCCCTTAGGTCCTCTTTCGAGCAGTCCCGAATCTTATGCTCCATACTACTACATCAGAAGCATGTACCCGAAGAAAATCTGCATGTACCAGAATGCTCCTTCCCGCAGACCTTGCGCATACTGCGGGCAACAATTGGCTTCGCAGACCCATTTCCTTCCATCTTCTTGAACCTGGGTCCCGAAACACTTCCCGACTGGACTTGCGGTACAGTCTATACTCGCTTCCTTTTCCCAGCCGCCTTGGCTTCTTGTAGCCCACTTTCAAACTGTGCGGCCTTCTCCACCAACTCGGCAACCGAGTTGTAGTTACGGACCTGGCAAACATTCCGAAGTTTAATCTGCAGTTCGCGCATGAAGCGACAAACCTAGACCTTCTCATCGTCCAACTCGCGACCCGCATATCGCCTCAGAATGTTAAACTTTGTCTCATATTCCCTCATGGACATGGATCCTTGGCAAAGATCCAGAAAGGCTCCCTCAAGCCGGTCAAACACTTTCGGTGGGAAGTATTTTGCCCTAAACTCCTTACCGAACGTTTCCCTGCTACAGTTCGGGTTATCCATTCTTCCTGGACCGCAATATCCCTCTTAAACTCTTCTGGGCATCGGATAGAGTTGAAATTCCTTTCCAGCCTACTCCGCCACTCGTCTGCCTCGATAAGCTTGGCACCTCCAGAAATGAACTTGGTGCCTAACTTCTTCATGTGATCCATCATTTTCAGGTATGATGGAGTAACCGCAGAGAGTGTCTGCTCGACTACGTTTTCCACCGGAACCGGAATCACCCGCGGTGGCACTGCTGCAGCGGGCACTACAGCAGGAAGTCTTTCCAGTACTTGGATCAATAGAGCAAACACCTCACTCATCCCAATCGTATTCACGGTACCAGCACTCGCATTGGGATGCTCACTTCTTTCCACACTTTGATTGTCCACGCTTTGGACATCCTCATCCTCGGACCTTCCCGTCACAGCTCCGGAAGTCGCCTCGTTTCCCACATTTCTTCTGGTCCGTTTACTTCTAGCTATCTACAGTGACAAGATTCACTAAGTTAGTCCCTCGTACTAACTTAGTTCAATTTACACCCATATCAATACATATAAACCTTACCGCGAGACCTTGGCGCGAGGAGGATGGATTTCCATTCATGTAACTCGTTTATGCATAACCCGACTATCCTAGAACCAAACCGCGCTCTAATACCAACTTGTGGCACCCTAACTCGAGATGCCTACGTCCGGATTCGATTCAGTTTGGTCTTGGGCGGACCAAATACTTTGTCAGTTTTATGTTCTTTCTTTACTTAGTCGTTTTTGGGTTTTTGACAGTTTTATAAGCCCAAAACGTATGCATAAACCAACTCAAGAGGTTCTAGTACAACAAGTTTGCAAGAATGTTTGAATTTATATGTGTCTAGACCTAGTTTATCCCAGTCTTATTCCATCCTTCCCGCCTCGATCTCGCTCCTACTTAGCCCCTTTCACGGTCCTTGGGTAAATCACCTACAATCACGCAGATTGAATAAGCAAACGAATTTGCTTAGTGAGTCGGTCATTCCGTCCCACTATGCCAAACCATAAACGTATCAAGAAATATCACAATCAAGTCAAAGAATAACATTATTCATGCCCAAAGTCCAGCATATTCATGCTCAGAGTCCGATCAGATCTGCTGCCTCGGCTACCCGGATTCCCCCGGATCAGCCAAAACAACCATCATGAACGGAAAACAGTCATATTTCATCCAATCAATCACACAATTGTAACCCTTCTATGACTTAATCCCACTATTGCCCAAAATGAACCTAGAATCACCTCAACGGTCCCGAAAACTCACCTTTGTCATAGCCTTTTTTGACACCTCTTGATGCTATTTTCGATCAGGTTACTCGAATCGCTCTCGATCCGTTCTTTCCCTTGCTCGATTCGACAAAAATCATTCTTAGAGTTCTTTCGCAATGAGTTTCGATCTTCCTTAGAGATTTTCGTGATATTTTTGGGGTGCGGCAGTTTTTAGCTCTATTTATAGGGTTTTGGGTGCAAAACCCTAACCCTAATCCGCCCAGGATGAGCCACATTCGAGCCCACTTGGATTGGATAAAGTCCAACTTAAAGGACACTTATGTCCCGTACCAACCCATGAACGGCCCAACCACTTTCCACTATCACTCCCTCAGTTCGGAAACTCAAATTTCCTGTCCGAACACTTCACTTCCTGTCCGAACACTTCACTTTCTGTCCGAACACCTCACTCCCTGTCTGAACTCACTACTAGTTCGGACACTGTCACTCCCTTGTCCGAATTTCATGGACTTGTCCGAACTTCCCACTACCTTGTCCGAATTTCACGCGACCTGGTCCGAACTTCACACTACCTTGTCCGAATTTCACGCGATCTGGTCCGAACCTCACGTGGCCTGGTCCGAATTTCACGTGGTCTTGTCCGAATTTCATGCGGCCTTGTCCGAATGGTACATGGCCTTGTCCGAATTGCACTTGGCCTTGTCCGAATTGCACTTGGCGTTGTCTGAATGGCACTTGGTCTTATCTGACCAAAAAGCCCCATCTTTCCCTTATTTTTCCACACAACTTCCTCTATCCCTCGAACCCATCAGGAATCACCCGAAAGATCCGCGGAACGCGGGTGTTACACTTTTTGCCTTGTGAAAGTTATGTCCACATACTAAGTATAGATCAATATACTAAATGACTTCACATTAAGTTATGTGACTATTAAAATTAAGGAATTTAACATTTAATTTGGTGTTACATTTATATATGTGTGGGTTGTTGGATTGAAAATGGATGAGTGGGAGCTGAATCATTTCATAGAAGCTACATAAACAATACTTGATTAGTGACTAATGAGTGATTAAATAGTGGTTCATTAGTCAATAGTTGGCAACCATATATATATATATATATATATATTAATTTATGATGATAGTTTTAATCAGCCAGAAAAGGGTTTATAAGTTTGATCATATACAGAATCTCTGTTTTAATGAATCACACTATACCAAACGAATCGTAAATAGGAAAATTGCAGCTTGTTAATTAATAATTAAACAAATTTCTTTTTTGTGACCCTTTAACTAATTATTATCAAAAGGATATTAGTACGTTCAGCTTTGTGTTTGGATCACTTGTTACTAATTTTATAACTAATGACGAAAGTTAGTAATCCCACTTTTTTTTTTGTCAACTAACAACTAAGATAGTAACTTTTAAATTCTGCTTTTACAATTGCATATAAGAAATTTGATTTCTGATATCTTAAAAATTTATAAAACGATAACACCAACATACCACATATCCTCGATATAGTCCCACTTTATTAAAACAAATTAATATGCCAATACAATTATGGTGCAGTGTAGTGGTAGATTGAACAAAATTTATGACAATATTACATTGCCTGACATTCTTCATCATATTGTGTACGCTATTTTTTAAAAATTTATATGACTTCTGATTTCTAAATATAGTCTAAGACAGCGATAATATATTACTAAGTTTGAACTATCTAAACTATATTAAAACAAAACTAACTAATATAATTTATGGACCATTTTAAATCATTAATATATATATATATATATATATGTCTTTTATACTTTTATGATTCTACTTTGTATCGTCAGCAGAATCTCAAATAATATCAATTAGACATACAAACATAAGCTAGTTCATCAGTAAATATAACCAACCAACTTATTGATAAATTAACTAAAACAATAAAAAAAAATATTTTAAGACATGATTTGTATAAGTAAAATTCTTTTTAGTTTGGTGGTTAAAATAATTTTGTTAATAATTATTTTTCTGATCGAAAAAGGTGGAAAATAACCTCCCCAATCTTTATTCAAATAAATTAAACACAAATATTCTGGGCAAAAAAATCCTAGTAATGTCATCGGAAACTAAACTAGTAACACCATCTGATGGTTCTGGTAACAAGTGAAATTCGAGAGGAATCGAAATTGCATAGGCAACCAATCTGTCGGCAAGACGGTTAGCATCTTTATACATATGCAAAACACGAACTATCCAATTCTAAATAAAAAACCTTGGCACATACGTACCAAAAAAGACAAGAGATGAATATCCTTAATGCATGTCTTCAAGTAGCTTACCACTAACTCCGGATCGACCTCGAGCTCAAGACGGTCGACCTTCTTACCCCATGCAACATGAAGCCCATAATAGACGCTCCAAATTTTGGCTAAAGGTGTCGAGTATATACCAATATTGAGGGCAAAACCTTGTTACCACGTCCCGGAGCTATCGCGCAAAACCTCTCTTATTGTGGCTAGCCCAGGGTTCTCCCGAGACGCTCCATCCGTGTTAATTTTCAACCATAAGTTTGGAGGCCGTGCCCAAGAAAGTTGCTCCCACTTGAGTCGGAGGCATGCGTGCGCTCGAGACCACCTGATTAGCAGCCACAATTTCCAACCCTATCTTCTTAACAAAACGAACCCGGTCACGCCATACATCATCCGCTCCAAACACATAATTACACCGCCACTTTCAACATCACCATACCGCCACACCAAATAGGGTAGTCTATGGACACTTCTAGAAAATATCATAACTACTAAGATTGCTATATAACCATTCATATAGAGACTTAGAGAAGAATCTACGATGATGGCGTCTTGGTAAAATTTCGTGACCAAATGTCACAAATTTAGGATTTGATTTATTTCTTTTATTGATTTGGCAGATTAAATGAGAATTTTAAAAATTTTATTTGGCTATAAATTAGACTTTATCAATTCAATTGTTGATGAAAAAAACATAATTTGAATAACGTGTGGTTGTTATATAAAAGCAGGGGATGATTTTCAGAAGGGCGTAAAGTAATTTTGGAATCTGAAACCCAAGTTGTAATATTATTAAAACGATTATTAGTTACAAACTATACAAAAAATACAAATAAGGGTTGAAAATAATGGTTAGTAGTATAAGATTATGCCAACGGATGATACAGAGAAAAAGAATCTTCCGTCCAAGTAGGGATTGGTTTGTTGCTCCTTAAAAATATTCATTTCATTTTCCCAAAACCCCATGTGCACTTTCTCATTAGTCAAACTTCTTAATCTTTTTATAATTAAAACATAATTTTTACTTTCTATATCAACCAAAATTAGGGACTGTTCGATTTAGATTTTGTTCGTTTCCGGTTTAGTTCTGCATGCCTAGTGCCTACAATCTTTTTGTTGGTTAAAGTGGTTGTCTTCTGTTGATAATAATATACTTCTCATTTATTTTTTATACGTAGGATAAATCGAATAAATTAACTAAATATACAGATATAAAAATTTATCGGATATTTTATAAATCGTATTTGTATTAGTTGGACGATGTATCGTTGTACCTTACATTAATACATTATCTGAACCATATGTATAACCAAATTAAAATATTGGTTGTGTTTTTAGGAAAATCATTACAATTTAACATGTAATTACCACAACAAACGAAGACAAACACTACATAAAAATAATTGGACATATATCAAACCAACTTATTTTGTCGAAAAATTAAGGAAGACACCTTTTCGTTTTGATAAGGAAGACGCCATTCCATTCGTTATGATGAACCAACTTTACCTTTATCTAAATATATAAAACATTATGGAAAATTCGATATATGAATATCTAAAGTTACTTGTAATTTAATTCGGTAGAATATATGTGTCATATTGATCATTATTTAGATATCTACGTTTAAAAGTATTTTGTCAACATCGTCTTTATAAAGTAGTATGATGATAGTGATATATTTTGGTTCCATAATACATATTAATCGACATTCACATAAATAAGAAATATTGATTCAAGGAATATGTTAAAATTGAAAATGGTCTCAAATTTCGTTGGCGCTAGCAAATATACGTACTCTAAATAGCTTTTTTTTTTCTTTCTTTTTTTGAGCATACAAAGGCATAATAATAGTAGTGAGAAATGGGCTTAGAGGCCTACAAAAGAGAAGTCAAGCCTCCACAAAGCTTGTTTGATTGTCCATATTGCCTCTATCATAACTGCCCGAATCGCGAGACTCTCTGCATAAAGAGGAGATCCAACGAATTTACATTCAACTGAGTGTGTTGTTTTCTCACCAGATTTTGTATCTTCCATTATTCACCATAAACCTGTATTCCTTGTTTGAGGGTTCCAAGTTGCATCTGAATAGATCGAGAAACAATTATTATGAGAGATCAAGCTGGAGTTCTGCTGATTGACATCCAGTGAAGCAATCAAGCATATCTCCATTTTGTTCATCTCACTTTCATTAGCGATCTGTCACTCTTTAGCATCATTTATTTCGGTTCCTCTTCGGTTCTAATTTCAAGTATCCATTTAGAAGCGGAACCGAGGATAACCGAACCAAAACCGAACCGAATTTTAGAAAGTATCCATTGATTCCATTATTTAAGAACCGAAAGAACCGAGAACCAAAGAACCATATGCCCAATCCTAATAGATACCAAAGAAGCCATAGGTAGAGTGGTGTGCTCAGTCCCACAGGAAAATGGATTTTTGTAGTTTTGCCGCCTGGACACCTTGGTAAGATCCCTCGCCATGGATCCGATTCAGTTCTTGGTGCCATGGTCCTAACTCCCAGACTTTCTTAGCCATCTCACAATCAAACATGATGAGTGTTGTGGATTCCTTCTCATCACACCTGTTGTAACTAGATTTGAAATCGATGTTTGCTTGTACCGCAAGACTAAAGTATTTGTTTGTGATGTTTGTAGGTGCGAGAGAGATTTACGAGTTCTTGTGATTAATAATGATCACAGTACGTCTCGGTGAGGCTAAAGAAGCTCACAGTCTTTGCTTTCACTTTCTCGGACTACAATGAGAGAGAAACTCAACTTACAAGCAAATTCAAAACCACAACCACAACAAAGAAGAGAATGTCCAAGACTTATATCAACAATAGCATAGAGAGGTATCCAATGTATCTTGATGTCATGGTTTTTATCATCATTAGTCTTCCTTTGTCTCTTACAAAACATCTTTGTCTTGTGAAGGTTCTGTTTGCTTTTGACTCTACAAATTGCAGAAACAGAAAAGCAGATGAAGAAAACATACTGGGCTAAAGAAGAGTCGCTGGCCCATCTTGTCAAAACAGATCATTTATGGCTCAAGGTCGTATTGGCCCACTAACATACTCCATCTCGAACTGGGCCATCTGATGGACCAAGCCTTTTAATGGGCTCGTCCAATTCTCGGCCTTTAGCCTCCCGCGAAAGCTAGGGTCTTCACTCTACCCGAGAGACCATTCACTTCCTCATTCTTCCTTTCCACTCTTCATTTTCTTTGCGATTTTTCTCTCTGGTTCCTCTCATCAGAAACCCAGAATCTCTTCATCTTCCTCTGAGAATCTTGTCTATTTCGGCGAGATAAAATCACAAAACTTCACTACCCTCTTCCAAATAATCTCTAGAAAGCCATCTTCAATAATATTATTGAAGATATCTTCGATCCAAAAAAAGTCGAGAAGAAGAAACATAACTCCTCGGTTCCTCCTTTTCTCGAAGATCCACCGGATCTCACCATCCGGAGAAACAAAACACTCGGATCCTCCCTTTTCTCAAGGATCCACCGGATCTAACCATCAAAGAAGGCGACTCTCCGGTTCCTTCTAATCAGCCACCGTAGATCTCATCTGACTCTTCAATTCCTCTGATTCAACCATTGAAGACGTTTCCGACTTTTCAGTTCCTCCGACTCAACCATCGAAGACCTTTCCGACTTTTCGATTCCTCCGACTCAACTATCGAAGACCTTTCAACTTCACCGTCAAAAGAACCTGATGTTTCACTTTCTGAGAAACATGCATGCATCAGATAATACCCAGGAAATCCAAAGCCTCTTCGAATTTTCGAATCGGCACTGCTTTGGTAAGTACATTTGCTGGATTGTTTGATTTTTTTACTTTATTTATCTTGATTATTTTGTCTTGTAGTAAATCTCTGACAAAACTCATTCTTATGGCCATGTGCTTCGTTCTTTCGTGGAAAACATTGTTCTTTGCCAAGCAAATGGCGCTCTGAGAGTCAGATCCAATTTTGACATGATCCTGAGAAAATCCGAACTCAGAGGTAATTCCCTTTAGCCATATGGCTTCCTTACATGCTTTAACTAACGCCATGTATTCAGCTTCTGTGGTTGATAAGGCTACTATGTTTTGCAGGCCTGACTTCCAGGTCACTGTATTTCCACAAACTTGAAACACATAACTGGTGATGGATCGTCTTCTATCCAGGTCAGCAGCATAATCACTATCGCAATATCCTTTAACTTCAAAATTTTATGATTTTGTGAATGTTAGGCATAGATTCTTTGAGTAGTTAAGATATCTGAGAATCCATTTAACGCATTCCCAATGTTCAATGCTAGGGCAACTCATGAAGCGGCTAACCATTCCAACAGAGTATGCAAGATCGAGACGAGACCCAACCATGGCGTACATGATGCTGCCAACTGCACTGCAATAAGGTACCATCTTCATCTGCTTCTCCGCATTTTCCTTTTCATCTTGATTTGTAGATTTAAACTTGAAATGGCTCCCTAAGGGGGTCTGAACAACCTTAGAATCCACCATGTTAAAAACTTTCAAAATCTTTTCAATGTAAGACTTTTGTGAAAGCTTTAAAACATTACTCTTTCTGTCCCTTATAATGTCCATACCCAAAATCCTTTTTGCTGCCCCAAGATCCTTCATTTCAAATTTGTTGCTTAAAATCTTCTTAAGCCTCTGAATTTCTGACATGTCTTTCGCTGCTAACAACATATCATCAACATATAGTAACATAAAAATGTAATCCCCTTCTGCATACTCCTTCAGATAAACACAACTATCAAATTCACTTTTGACGTACCCTTTAGACCTGATGAATTGATCAAACCTTAAATTCCATTGCCTTGAAGATTGTTTCAAACCATATAATGATTTTCTCAATAAACAAACTCCATCTCCTTCTGAAAATCCTTCTGGTTGATCCATATAAATCTTTTCATCAATACTTCCATGTAGAAAAGCTGTCTTTACGTCCATTTGTTCCAATTCCATGTTTTGGTTAACCACCATTGACAGTGTCAGCCTTATAGTAATGTGCTTAACCACTGGTGAAAAAACTTCACTATAATCAATTCCTTCTATTTGCTTAAAACCTTTTGCAACTAGCTTTTCTTTATATCTTGGTTTCTCCACCTCTGGAATTCCCGGCTTTAGCTTGAAAACTCACTTGCAACCTATCGTTCTCTGTCCTTCTGCTCTTGGTACAATGTCCCAAGTTCTACTTTTGCTTAAAGAACCCATCTCTTCTTTCATTGCTTCTATCCATATAATTTTTATGTTTACTAGCTGTAGCTTCCTCATAGGTCCTTGGTTCTTCTTCATCCATCATTTGAGACACATTCAAGCATACATTACCACATTTGCTTCTATAAATCTGCTTGGCTTTCTGGTGATTCTTCTGTCTCTATCTCTAGCTAGCAAGTAGTCATTATAGGATTCTCTCTCTACCTGATCATCTTGATCTTGTTGATCATTTGCATCACTCTGAGCAAAACCAGAATTTTCAGGATCCTGATCTGCACTTACTACTGAATCACCAGAAACTGTAATTGGTTCCACCTCCTCTTCCAGCAATAAGAATGTAACCCTTCTAGCTTTACGATCTTGAGCCTTTTGAAAATCATCACTAGTAGACTTTTCAATATCCTTATATACCACTGCTTCATTAAATATAACATCCCTGCTTACCACGCATTTCTTATCCTCCAAACTCCGAATTCTATACCCTTTCACACCTTGTGGATATCCCAAAAAAAATTCCCTTCTTAGCTCTAGGCTTCAATTTTCCTTGATCAATATGAAAATATGCCAAACATCCAAAACATTTCATGTAAGAGTAATCTGGCTCTCTTCCTGACCATAGCTGTTCTGGAATTTGGTAGTCAATAGATTTCGAGGGTGTTCTGTTCAGTATATATATCACAGTAGAAGTAGCTTCAGCCCAGTATGCTTCTGATAAGCCTGTCTCACTTAGAGAGCTTCTCACCTTTTCTAGTATAGTTATGTTTAGTCTTTCTGCAACTCCATTATGCTGTGGAGTATAGGGACATGTTTTATGCCTTAAAATTCCATTATCCTTGCAATAATCATCAAAGACTCTATTGAAATATTCCAAACCATTATCTGTCCTTAATCCTTTCAATTTTCTTCCGCTCTGATTCTCTGTGAGAGTCTTCCATTCAACGAACTTGTTGTAAGCTTCATCCTTCGTTTTTAAGAAATACACCCACAATTTCGTTGTGAAGTCATCTACAAAGGAAATGTAGTATTGACTTTTAGCAAGACTCATTGTCACATTTGGTGAACCCCAAAGATCTGAATGAACATAGTCTAGAGGCCCTTTTGAAATAAGTGACCCTCTGTTGAAAGAAATTTTGTGTGACTTTCCAAATATGCAAGGTTCACAACTCCTGAAATCCTTTGGCAAATCAACATGAATAAAACCTTTCTTGACTAGAGCTTGCATATTACGACTACTCATATGGACGAGTCTACCATGCCAAATGTCCATTGAGCACTTTGATTCTTTCATTGCATTGCATTATGGTGTCTTTGCTCTTCCGTTTAAGAAATATAAGGTGTTCTTGTAGTTAGCTGTCATGATAACCTTCTCCTTCTTCATCACCTTCATTATGTAATCACGTGACTGATACCAGCAATTCAGAGTTTCTAGCTGCCCTAGTGAAATAAGATTTCTTATCGATGTGGGTGTATATCTAACTTGTGTTAGAATGAACGCTGATCCATCATCATTCACAAAACTCACCTTCCCAATTCCTTTCACCTCACAGAAACTATCATTTCCCATCAACACTTTTCCACCATCAAACTCCTCTAGATCAAACATTATATCCCTGTTAGATGTCATGTGATATGAGCATCCCGAGTCTAGTATCCATTCATTTTCACTTGATGAATTTGTGACCACCAGCATTTCTGGTTCTGTGTACTCAGCCCTACACACACTAGCCTCTGCTGTGTCTCCTTTTATGTTTGACTTTCTTTTTGGACAGTCTCTTTTGAAATGGCCTTCAGCACCACAAACCCAACAAGATCTTCCTTT
Source organism: Lepidium sativum (assembly GCA_023374145.1). Taxonomy (NCBI): domain Eukaryota; kingdom Viridiplantae; phylum Streptophyta; class Magnoliopsida; order Brassicales; family Brassicaceae; genus Lepidium; species Lepidium sativum. The sequence continues at coordinate 33,103 of JAKUCM010004255.1, forward strand.
TGGTTTTGATTTGGATATGTGCTTACTTCCACTTCTACTATCCTTAGATTGTCATTTTTTTCTTTTCTTCCTCTATGCTTCATCAACAACCCTTCTGAATGAGTTTATAAACTCCTTTCTCTATCAGCTCCATCTCAATAGAGTACGCGGAGCTTATAATATCCTTCTGAGTTATGGTTTCCTTTCCCACATTGTATTTCAGAGTATGAACCAAATTCTCAAACTGCTTAGGCAAACGATTCATTAATATGGCCTCCTTGTCTTCTTCACCAATATCAACATGAACACTAGATAAATCCGATATTAGTCTGTTGAAAACGTCAAGATTCTTGTCCAGATTCTTTCCAGAATCCATTTTAAAACTATAAAACTTCTGTTTAAGGTTGAATCTGTGTGGTAAAGTTTTTACCTGATATTCAACTTCCAAAACAATCCACATATCATAGGCTGTTCTTTTCCATCTTGACTTTTCTTAGAACACTATCTGAAAACTAGTCCCGATAAGATTTGTGGTCCTTTTGTCTTTGTCTTTAAACTTTGGATCTGCTTTGGCTTCCGCGAAAAGATGTTCTGGAGACTTTCTTGAAGGTCCAGCTTCAGTACTTTTCACTTCTTTACCATCCTTTGTAACCCTCTCAACTTTCTCTTCCTTAGAATCATAACCATCTTCTTCAGCTAGGTAGATCGACAACAAAGGAGAGTCGAGACCAAGAATCTCGAGTTGAGCCAGTACCTTGAACTTCCACAAAGAGAGATCTCCATCTCCATTAAACTCCTTGACTTCAAATCTTCCCAGAGTTGGTTCCATACCGACAACCAGAGGAGCTCTGATACCACTTGTTGTAACTAGATTTGAAATCGATGTTTTCTTGTACCGCAAGACTAAAGTATTTGTTTGTGATGTTTGTAGGTGCGAGAGAGATTTACGAGTTCCTGTGATCAATAATGATCACAGTACGTCTCGGTGAGCCTAAAGAAGCTCACAGTCTTTGCTTTCACTTTCTCGGACTACAATGAGAGAGAGACTCAACTTACAAGCAAGTTCAAAACCACAACCACAACAAAGAAGAGAATGTCCAAGACTTATATCAACAATAGCATAGAGAGGTATCCTATGTATCTTGATGTCATGGTCTTTATCATCATTAGTCTTCCTTTGTCTCTTACAAAATATCCTTGTCTTGTGCAAGTTCTGTTTGCTTTTGACTCTGCAAATTGCAGAAACAGAAAAACAGATGAAGAAAACATACTGGGCTAAAGAAGAGTCGCCGGCCCATCTTGTCAAAATAGATCAGTTATGGCCCAAGGTCGTATTGGCCCACTAACAACACCAACCACATTTTAACATTTTGTGTTATTTGTCGTGTTTCCATGTTTTCGCCAGTGGGAAGAGAGTTTTGTAGCATCCACCAGGTAAACGTTCTTATTTTTGGGGAGGTTTTGATTGTTCAGACATCTCTGCTCCAGTTTACTGCTGATTGTTCATGTGTTGGTCTAGTGTTGTTTGAATATTTAATGATGTTGTGGTAGCCTGATTTGGTAGTGTACTCTCATGAATAATTGTGAATTCATATGATCTTATCTTTGGTTCCTCTTCGGCTTGGTTTAATTATGAGAATCTATGTTTCATACATAAGTAGTGTTTCTTGTATATGTTTCCTGTCTCATTCGATTGAGTGTATCAAAAGATCCTTAACTATACAATCCTTTGTGAGTATAGTAGGTGGACCCATTGGTTGGGTTGCTCTTTTGTGATGAAACCAAACATCTTGCCAGATCTTGGTTTATTCTCCATTACCCATTACATTGCTTGTGTTACCTTTTAAGAGGTCTCTTCCAATCATAATCCTTCTCCACCCATGAGAGGACTAGTGTGTCATTTTAGTCTCTAGGATATGGTCCTTTTGGCATTATATTCCCAATAGAACTCTAGCCATTAGGGATTGAGGTCTTTGGACTATCCTCCAACTGAGTTTGGCTAATAGTGCAGAGTTATAGGCTTGAATGTCTTATATTTGGAGACCCCCTAGGCCTTTAGGTTTGGTTATCCTTTCCTTTTTCAAGCGTTCCAACATGTTTTTCTCATATCTAGGTTCGCACTCCACCATAATCTAGTCATAAGAAACTGAATTTTGTTGCATAAGGAAATTGAGATTTGGAAACATGGCATTGTGTATGAGGGTATGGCAGATATGACGCTCTTTAGCATAATGAGTTTACATGTTGGGGAAAAGAATTTGTTGGCCCAGCTGATTGCCTTATGTTGTACCCTATCGGATATGGAGATAAAGAGGTCCTTCTTTTTCCTTCCGAAATGTTCGGGTAGTCCTAGGTATTTACCCACTCCGCCTTCCTGTTGGATTCCTAGGAGAGCTTTCATTCTCATTTTTGTTGCATTATACTGTAGATTTTGTCTCATTTATTTTCTGCCATGAGATTGGCTCATACTTACCTAGGATAATCTTTAGTTCTATGCTGCTTTTATCCGCTGCTTTGTAGAAAAAAAATTGTGTCATCTGCAAAGACTATGTGATTTATCCTACGGCTCCCTTTGCTCACTCTAATACCTCGTAACTTTCCTGCTTCTTGAGCTTCTTTGTAGAGAAATAGCAGTATCTCACTACAGAGAATGAAAAGATAAGGAGAGAGGGGATCTCCTTGTCTTATGCCTCTTAATGGCTGAACAACTCCTAAGATTGATCCAATTATTAGGAAGGAATAGGATACAGTGGAAATGCATTCTTATATCCACCGTGTGAACCGGATAGGAAACACAAGCTGTTGTAAAACTTTGATCACAAAATACCATTCTAGGCGGACATAGGCTTTCGACATGTCTGTTTTTACAGCCATAGCTCCATGTTTCTGAGCTCCTGACTTCTTAAGTAGTGTAGATCTCATGTGTTATTAACACGTCTGTGATGGCTCGGTCTGCGACGAAAATGGATTGGGGTTTTCACTTATCAAGTTTGGCAAAACTAGTCTCATTTTGTTTGCAAGCACCTTTGAGATGATATTATATTACACATTGCAGAGAGCAATGGGTCTATAATTTGGGATTTTTTGGGGGTTGTGGATCTTGGGGATGAGTCTGATATGGGTGTTGTTTGTGTGTCTTGGCATTTCACCAGATGCAAAAAAATTCTTGATTTCCTCTATGATCTTTTCTTTCATTGTATGCCAATGGGTGTGATAGAAACTTGCTGAAAAAACATCTGAGCTAGGGGCTTTATCCGGGTGTATGCTAAATAAGGCATTTTTAATTTATGTTTCAGTTGGTTCTCGTACTAGTTGTCTTGGGTTTTCATCTGATAGTTTTTTCTGCAAGGTTTCTTTTACTATAGAGTTGAGTACATTCTCCAATATATATTGTTTTGAAAAGAGGTTCTTGAAGTATGATGTGATTGTATTTGTGATGAGGTGTTCTTCAAACACTTGTTGACCTTGTTCTTTTTCAATCACTAAAATTCTCTTAACTGCTCTTCTACCTTTTGTAGTAGCATGGAAAAAACTGGTGCTTTTATCATCTAGCTGCACCCATAGTTGGCGACTCTGTTGCTTCCAGAATTTTTCTTCTTCCCGTTAAGATTTTTTCAGATCTCAGTTAATTGTTTGATTATTTCCTCGTTGTTTGGATCAGTTATGGCTTTTGCGAGATCTAGCTTCTTTTGTTATATGAGTGCTTGATTGTTTCTGTTTTGTACTATGTTCCAATGCACTATGGTTGTCATACATTTAGCTATCGTTTCTATGACTGAATGATTAATTTTCGATGCCCATGTTTTTTTATTAGATTTGTCACCTCTTGATTGTTTCGAAGGCGTCTATCATATCTAAAGATACACTTTTTTATTTTTTTATTTTGGTGTGCATATAGAGACTAATGGACGATGATCTGATCCTTTGAAATAGAGATATTGACTTCTGTCCGAGGGAAACATCTCAGCCCATGTGCTGTTAAAGAGTGCTTTGTCCAACCTACATTGGATGATTGGGTTGTATCCTGTTCCTCGCCAGGATATGCAAACTTCCGTCTCAGGTCATACAAATCGCATTCCGACACAAAGGATCTGAAAGCGACAAATGAACCTTCATTTCTCGGTTTACCTCCTATTTTCTCTAAGTTCTTAAAATTTTGTTTAAGTCACCAATTAAGAACCATGCATCATCTCTAGTTTCTGCAAGTAATTTTATATGGTCTTATACTTCATTTCTCTTAGAAGCATCATGCTCACCATAGACAAAGGATGCCAAAAAATATTTGCCTTGAGTTTTAATTCTCAAATCAATAACATTTACAATTGAGGATAGCATGCTTAGATCATATATCACGTCTCCACAAGAGGGCTAGTCCTCTACTCCCTGAGGGAGATGAAGGAACTAGGAAATTGTTGGAAAATTAGAGAGTTCACATATTTTAGAACTGCGTCATTTTGATTCATTGTTTCCATGAGGAACACGACATCAGGTTTAAAATCTTGATTCAGGTCCTTGAGATCGTGGTTCTTCATGGGATTCCCCAGCCCTTGACAGTTCCATGCCATTATGACTAAGGAATGGGGCTTTAAGGATTATGAAATCCTCATTATGCATTGTAGATGATTCCCCAGTTTCCAAGACCCTTATATTCTCCGACTCATTAATTATATGCTTTGGAATTGTAGGTGGGAGGCCAGGAGCAGCTTAAATTGGCTCTCTATCCAAGGAGTTTAAAGAGAATTTTTCCATCATCAACCTTCTTCTAGGTGTATGAACTTTCTGAGCAGCTTTCCTTTTATGATGTAAGCTTACTTTGGCTATTTTGGAGCTTTCCATCAGAGGTCTTTGTAGGGAGGACGCCCAGGTTTTCTTTTCAGTGTTCCATGCTTTGTGAGGCCCGAGGAGGAGGTTGCTGGTTTAGTTGGACTAAGAAGGAGCTTTGCTTCCTCGTTCTTCAATAGTTGTAGGTTGGTGATGTGTAGGAGTGAGTGTTTGTTCAACTGTTGTTCTAGAAATTAGCTCTACCTCTGCTTCAAACTCTCCTAGTTTAATAGCTTGTGCTACTCTGATTTTCATGGGTGTGCTTATAACAGGATTTGCCACTATGGCATATTAGACCATAACTTCTCTAAGCTCTTCCCTTGCAGAAACTAAGGCATCTTAAGAGATATTATGTTTTGTCTATGCTACAGTCAGGAACTTCTCAAGAGGAGGTCTGCTTTCTATGGTCTGAAAGGGGCTTTCATTACAAGTAAATTTTTCCTTTCCCCTTGAAGATTCTCCTTGAATAAGTAGAGGAACACGGGGCTGAGTTCAGTTTGGTGAAGCTTGAACAATAGAGTATTGTTTTTCCTTCTTTACCCACTTAGGGATGAAAGCGTTATGCTTTCTTTGCATTGGTGAGTTTTGTCGTGGAGGAGCAGGTGGACGCTGGTAGGCTGGTTCCCGATTATGCCTTCTTGGGGATTGACTTCTTCTTTCAAATGATCTTTGAGGTGACCTTCTGTGATAGCTTCTTGGTTGGGAATATCTACGAGAGTATAAGTCCTGATGGTGTGTTTCATGATGCTCTTTGTCCACTTTTTTGTAATTTCTTCTTTGATTTTCTTGTGTTGAGGAGGTGTTTTTCTTGGCAGAGTAATGAGTGTTAAGTTGTCGTCTCTTTTGGTCATGGTTACATGGAGATGTCTCTTGCTTGGTGTTCCTCAGGATTTTCCTGGGAGGTATTTTCAGGGCATTCTCTTCTGTCATGAGTTAGTCGTCTACATGTATAACAATAGTTCTTTAATTTTTCATAAATTAGGGTAGCCTTCACTTCATTTCCATTTGCAAATTTCACTAGAGATTTAGTAATGATGAGTTGGAAAGAATCAATAGTAACCCTCAATCTGATGTGTGTAGATGTTATATCAACTGCTTTAAAGCTGTCAATCTCCCACCCTATACTTTTTAGGGTATCCACATATCAAAGGTGCTTAGAGATTCCCTGCACCTTAATCTAAAAATGGATTTTTGGTGGGAAGTTTTTTTGTGTAGTGGACTCCCACTTTTGGAGAATAATCATCCAGTGGTTGAAGTGATATTGCTCATTGTGTAGGACTCTCTGGAGATCTTTCTCTAAGGCAAACTGAAACTCAAATAGGTCATTTCCTAGGTCAGCACCCGTAGGGCGAGAGGGGAGTCTCCACATGTCCGAGATAAATGGTATAAGTGTTAGGTTTTTAAGCAATTCGACAATTATCAATTGACTAATCTAGCAAAAATCCTAAGCCCTATGTCTTGTATTAACTTAATTGACTCTGAAAAATAGGGAACTCGATTATACCTGGAGTTTGGTTAGTGCAGCGAAGATAAGATCAAGTATATGATCATCAAGTGCTCCAAGTGTAGCACCTCTATTGATAGTCCACACGCACGCAAGTAGGAGAGAAGTCTACTAGAACTTTGTGTGCAATTCTCTTAGGATTTCGACTTTCGCAATCAGCGGCTAGGGTTTCTTATCTCATCAAAAACGTGGCTTATATCATATATATATATAGGGAGTTTAAGTTAACCTAATTAATTCCTAGTTGAACTAGGATTAATTTAGGTCCAGCCCAAAACACCTAATTAATTCCTAGTTGAATTATGATTAATTTAGGCTCATCCCAAAACATCTAATTAGGTCTGGCTCAAAATACATGTTCTCATCCGAAACCATGTATTAGTACGCTCAATTCATGAATCATTCCTATAATGATCATTCCCTATTGAATTGTCTCCATTTGCTTAGGTGTGTGACCTAATAGGATCATATAGTACTAGCAATGAGTATCTCAACTCACAGATTATAAGTGGACTCTAGCAAGCCATTACAACCCCTAGTACCATATGACTTTGTCTAATCTCGATGTTAGAACCGACCACACGAGTAAGTACAAATGATTGCAGGACATTCCCAACAATAAGACACCATACTCTTTGCGCCTTACAGTTAGTTCTTCTTCCTATAGTTGTGAGCGATAATCTACTCATTTGTTTAGAGTTATCAAAGGCTGGGACACGAGATTTAACAATCCGAGGATGGAGGCTAGAGGAAGACAGAGCTTTTCCTTTTGCTGAGGATGACAATCTTTATGCCGTGTTTTCCAATCTAAGCATACGCTTGAAATTTCTTGAGAAAATAGAAGTGCTTGGGACAAGGAGGCTGGAAGATAGAGTAAGAGAGGTGATGTAAAAGCTTCTTAGGAAGCAAGTACAACTATTAGCTTATATTCTCCATTGTAGCAAGATCTGTTGAGATGCTAAGTAAAGAGGATCACGGAAGCGGTTTGGTAAAGTATTTTGGAAACCCTCTAGAAGGGGCTTTAGTATGTTAGAAGATTTTAGTATTTGAGCGATACAATGCCGAAAAACCAGACGAAGAATACTCAAAAAAGCTAAAAACCATGATGGTGAAAAGTTGTTTTTTGGATTTTTTGAAAAAACACACTTCTTTCGGTTAAAACCGGATGGTTGGAAACTTTCTTAGTATATGTGCTTGAGAGAGAAATCTCCCTACCTCCTTACTTGGTTATTAAATGACTTAAATACACTAATTGAGACTTCCCGGGCAGGAAAGAGAATGAAAAGAGGCCGCTGATTGTGTTCGTGGTAGGTTCGAGTTCAGGGGCAACGTTTCAGGATACGCATAGATTAAAATGATTTGAACTCTTTCAAAGACCCAACATGCATTTTTTTTGCATTGGGCTCTTTCATTAATTGATAGAAAGATCAGTTAGTCTACCATATTTTGGAAAAATTATACTCAGACATAATATTTTGGTATAATAACATATATTTTATCGCAACATAAAAATATTATTATATATTTGTGATGATTTGTAAATGATTACAATACAATTTTCACAAATATATATTGGTTACAAAAATGTCAAAATATATTTGTGATTATAATAAATCTAATAACAATTTCATCATTTGTTATAAAATAAACTCACAATAATTTATTTAATTCATAATAAATTGTATATAAAATATCACAAATTATTACTAATATTTTTAGTTACAATACAACTGTCACAGTAACTCAAATTATTACTAAAATAAAAACTCAAAATTTGTTCAAGAATTCACATTTAGATAAACTCAACTCAACCTACCAACGTGACAATGAGCTGGAGTCTAGTACTCAAAACCAT
>JAKUCM010004256.1:0-44489 GCA_023374145.1 Lepidium sativum
GCGTCTTGAAGGTAGAAGGATGGTCAAGAGTAACAGAGGTCCATGCGTCTGAGTAAGTTCCATACATGTTATCTGGGTCAAGAGTGAAGATCTTGAGCGTTTTCTTCTCTTGCTTGAGAAATTTAGCTGTTTCCACCATGAATGGCAAGTAAGACTCAAGAGCTACATCTTTGGATTTCTTGTGAATGTTGAGATGGAACGATCAGACCCGGATCTCAGTGTGGAGTTCAGATCACGTGGGTTGTGGAAGTTCTTGGTATCGACTTGGCGACAACTGAGGATCCATTGGAATTTGATGCCATTGTAGGTGTCCCAAACTTCTTCATCACGTTCGGCGGTGACATTGTAGTTGTTTTCTTTCTCGTGTTTACTGACTTTGATTCTTTTGTTAGAAGGAGAGATCTTGGTGGCTAGATAGCACTCTGCAGCCTCAAAAACTTCATTGTGAACAAATACTTCAAACTCTTCTGTGATTATCGTCATTTGAGAGGAGAAGTAACCAAAGATGCAGCGGAAGCCATACGAAATGTAGCTGTGCACCTCTCATCAGGCAAATAATCTTGGACTAATGATCGAACCAACATTGCAGTTGCAGCCACCGAAGCAGCAGTGGTAAGAACCATCTTAGCCTCAGTCAGACGGGACTCAGCGATATAAGAATCAGAGGAACTCATCTTTATTGAGTTGTCTTTGTTTTGAGTTGATTTTTTTTTCCAGAAACTCAGAATTTAAGATAGTTGGGAAGTGGGAACAGAGACTAATGGATCACAAGGAAGTAACGACGATCCTTCCAATTGCTATAAACAACTGATAAAAGAAAAAATTCACAGTTTTAGTGGGATCCAATTAACTTGGTCACGTTTGATGACATAAAAGATGATGCCTCAATCAAAGACCATAGAAAAATTAGTAAACAAAGACCAACTAAACGTATTCACCACTCTTACAAAAAGAAGTCGGACACAAAATATTAGTCTACGCGGAACGATGTCGTTTATTAGGATGGTCCCGATCTGAAAATGATAAATCTTGAATGGAAACTTAGAAATAGATGATACATAAAGGAAAATGCAATTATTTTACGGTGAACATCTTACATTCGATAGTTTTTGTCTTCTAATTTTCTTCAAGACATGAAGAACTCCGATTCTCCAATTTTTGCTGCAAAAAACTCGGATCACTAGTCTAATTGTTTTACGATTTTGACTTTAACCATAGGTTGTCATTATTCTGAGATATATGTCTATTTTTGCTGAATTTTTTTCAGTTGTTGTCAACATTAAATAGACAAGACTCAATCCATATCCTAAAATCCATTTCTAAAATCATTTTCTAAACTACCATAATGTAACGGGTAGAAATCGAACTCTCGTGCCAAGTCATTAGCTGGATTATCCTAACCACTAAACTGAAAGCAACTCGACATTTTTTCCGATTTTAAAAAGATTTTTAAATATAGAAAGTGAATAGACAGCAAAAAGAACACCAAACCTGGGGATGGACATTCCAGTTTACAGTTTGGTTATAGTTCGGATTTTTCTGTTTTACAATTTATCAATTTATCAGTTTTATAAAAACTTAAATCCTTTAAAAACCATTTAAAATTCAGTTTATATAGTTCAGTTTTTTTCTCGTTTTACGGTTTAACAGTTTCTTAAAAACTAAAACCATATTAAGACCGTAAGTAATTCAGTTCAGTTTGGTACAATTTGGTTTGGTTTGGTTTTGTTGTGTTTCTGTGCAACTCTCTATTCTCCCTCTTCCTGCAACACAATCATCGGCTTTTCGCTCGGGCTGACAATTAGGGCTCTTTAAGCTTCGACGCTGATCTCCTTTGGTATTTCTTCCTGTTTTTGCTCTGCCGCTTCCATGTTTTTTTCTTGTTTGCTTATTTTTATTGGCTCACTTTTTTGTAGAACTTTTCTCTCTCAAAGTTATTAAAGGATCAGACAACAAACAAATTTTACTATGTTTTGTTTTTCTGTGTTTCTTGTGTTACACTCAAGTGAATTCTCTCTTAGTAAATTGTTCAACTGTTATAAATGAAAACCACACTTCTTTATTAGATATCTAAAGAGTATTTAAAGGTTTACATAACACATTTTCACTAAAGGATATGTCTCTAGAAGACAACCAATGTAGAGACACAAACATACAAAGGCAATAGTTCATAAATAACTAACCTATTAGTATCCTTTCACTTACAATGATACATAATGTATAACTAACACACAATCTATAGTTTATAATATATTCCTAAGTTAATGAAAATAACGTAAAGGCTTAATCACGTTCAACACTCCTCCTTGATCATGACTTGATCATTAAGCCAAGCTTCTCTCGTAAACACTTGAACCTTGCTTTGTCCAAAGGCTTTGTGAATATGTCTGCTATTTGTAACTCGCCTGAGCAATATTCAAGTTTGATCTTCCCATCTTGCTCAGCCTCTAGTACGAAATGATATTTGATGTCAATGTGTTTGGTTCAACGATGTTGAACATGATTCTTCCTCGATTGCAGTTGCTGATTGGTTATCACACAAGATTTTCACGCCTTTCTCTACCTTGAAATCAATCTCATTCACTTTTGTTTGTAACCATATTGGTTGGTTTCCTGCTAAGCAAACAAAAATGTATCATGCCTCCGAAGTTGATTGAGTAACCGTCTTTTGCTTGCTAGAATTTCAACAAAAAGCACTTGATCATATTGTAAAACATACTCGCTTGTACTCTTCTTGTCTTCAACTCATCCAGCCCAATCAATGTCAGAAAATCCTACCAATTCTGGTTCTTCTACTTGCTTGAATTGAATTCCAAATGCCAAGGTTCCCTTAACATATGGAAAAACACGTTTGGCTTCTTGAAAATGTTGCTTAAGTGAAGATGACATGTATTGAGAAAAATAAGAGCTCGCATACATAATGTCAGGTCTGAATGCACAAAGATATAACATACATCCAATCATGCTTCTATATTTTGTAACATCATCAAGCTTCTCATTTGATTTTGAATTCACTCTTCATTTACTCTTTTAACTTCTTGATCTTCATCATGTTGCTTCCGGTGACTATGATGTCGTCAACGTACAAACTAACCACCAATATAGAATGTTGCATCATTGATACTTCTCTCAAAACCATTTTTGACAAAGTAGCCATCAATTCGTCCATACCATGCTCTAGGTGCTTGTTTGAGGCCATAAGCACTTTGTCTTCGTTTCTTTCTTCTACAAAGCCTGGTGGCTGTTCAACATAGATCTTCTCCTCCAAGTCTCCATTCAAAAATGCTGACTTCACGTCCATTTGGATGATTTTCCATTTGTGTTGAGCCGAAATTGCCATTTAGGTTATTATATCTTAAAACCGGTGCAAATGTTTCAAGATAATCCATGCTATATTCTTGTGTGAATCCTCTAGTCACCAATCTCGCTTTGTGTTTGATTGCTTCTCCACCATCATTCTTAGTTGAGTTGTGGCAAAGGTCACTCAACGCCGGACTGATTTAAGGGTTTTTACATGATACATGTGCTATGTTGATGGGTCATGAAATGATTCAGAATATTTTTCTGGTTTTGGATGGTTCTGCTTTCCGGACACCAACTCATAAGCATGTATGGGAGCTTGGAAAGTTAGAAGAAGTTTGTCATCGCTGCGTGATTGAGTTGTAATTTCCAGAGATGGGGTTCGTTACAAATAGTACATATGTCATGAAAATGGTAGTGACTCTAGAAGACTAGCTAGTTTTCTCCCCATATATAGATGATTTCAGGAAATTTAAGAGTTTATTCTCTGTTTGTTCAGTTAACTTTTTTTTTGTAGTTTTGACTTTAAAGTTGATTTCCTGTCATGTTAGAGAATTGAACTGCCTGGAACTTTTCATATGTAGACATAATTTCACCATGGTCTATTAATAAATGAGAAAAAAGAAAAGAAAAGGTAGATAGTCAACAATTATTCTCACGCTAAGAATCGATTTAATAATTAGGTTATGGATCTTTTGTGTAATGTTGAATTTATCCCAAAATGCGGAGATAATCAACCAAGTTATCACACTTTGCTCTTCATGTTTGGCCTTTATCTTGATCGTTCTTGCTTTTCTTAACTTCTAACAACTCGGCCAAACCCTCAAGAACCTTATCAACAAGACCATTTCTCATAAGCTGTTCCTCACCATCTTCGGTTTCCTTGACCATGGAATCTTTTCCTTTGGTGGTCTTTTCCTCGCTCTCCAACTCTTTTTTCTCCTTCTCTTGTTCGTTCTCGATCTTTTTGGTTTTTAGGAACTCAATCAGACCCTCAAGAACCTTATCAACAATGTCATTCTTCATAAGTTGTTCAGCTACTTCTGCTGGGCTAACCTCTGTCGCTTCAATACCTTCTTCGATTTTTCTGAAGAGGTAGTGCTCATTGATCTCTAGATAGTTTGAAGCAAGAACTTTGAAAGCACTAGGCGTACAGTACGACATGTGAATGTGCATATCCATACGTCCTGGCCTCAATAATGCTGCATCGAGTTTTTCTTTGTAATTGGTTGTGAATATTATGATCCGTTCGTCGCCACAGCTTGACCATAGGCCATCTATGAAATTTAGCAGTCCAGAGAGTGTTACCTTCTGATGATGCCTTGAATTTTCTGCTTCCTCCGATTCTTTGTGAGGTTCATCAGTTGTTCTATTTTTCAATTCTAGTGAACAATCGATATCTTCCACAATAAGAATAGAACGGTTAGCCGTGGCAATCAACAATCTCCGAAGCTCAGTATTGTCTTTAACCGCAGTCAATTCGAGGTCATAGATATCAAAGTTGAGATGATTGGCCATGGCTGCAATTAAACTTGATTTCCCTGTACCTGGTGGACCATACAACAAGTAGCCTCTCTTCCAAGCTTTACCAACCCTCCTATAGAAGTCTCTTCGCTTCACGAATTGGTCTAGATCATCCATTACATTTTTCTTCACATCTGAATCCATTGCTAGCGTCTTAAAGGTAGAAGGATGGTCTAGAATAACAGAGGTCCACGCTTCTGCATAAGTTCCATACATGTTATCTTGGTCGAGAGTAAAAATCTTGAGAGTTTTCTTCTCTTGCTTGAGCAATTTGGATCTTTCCACCATGAATGGCAAGTAAGACTCAAGAGCTACATCTTTGAATTTCTTGTGGAATCTGAGATGGAACGATCTGACCTCAGCTTTCAGTGTGGAGTTCAGATCACGTGGGTTGTGGAAGTTCTTGGTCTGAACATGGCGACAATGGAGGATCCATCGAAATTTGACGCCATTGTAATAATCCAAAACTTCTTCGTCACGTTCCACGGTGACATTGTAGCTGTTTTCTTTCTCGTCTTTACTCACTTTGATTCTTTTGTTAGATGGAGAGATCTTGGTGGCTAAATATCCCTCTGCAGCCTCAAAGATTTCATTATGAACAAACCCTTCAAATTCTTCAATGACCATTGTCATTTGGGAGGAGAAGGAACCAAAGATGCAGCGGAAGCCATACGAAATGTAGTCGTTCACTTCGTCAGGCAAATAATCTTGGACCAACGATCGAGCCAACATTGCAGTTGCAGCGACCGAAGCCGCCGTAGTAAGAACCGTCTTAGCCGCGACCAAACGGGATTCCGCAGAAAAAGAGTCAGAGGAAGTCATCTTTTTGAGATTTATTTGTTCTTAGTTGTGAATTATATATAACTCAGAAACTAAGAATTTATAATTGGTAGGAAGTGTGAACCGAAGACTAATGGATCAGAAAGTAGCGAGAATCCTTTGCTTCAACGTTGAAGTCTCTAATAAATGGAATAACAACTAAAATAAGAAAAAGTTGAGCTTTAGTATGAATTTGGTCACATGTTATTCGAAAGAAGAGGAAAGATGGAGGACTCAAACAAAGACGAGAAAAGAATTAGTAAACAAAAACTGACAAAACGTGTCTCTTATAAAAAGCTCACTAAATGAAACATAAAATATTAGTCTACGCGAAACCGTGTGGACAAAAAACATTCCTTTAGCCTCTACAATTCTCGCGTAAATTAGGCTGCTACGTGTGGGTTCCGATCTACTCCACATAGTTTGGGACTAGGATGAAACCGATCTGGAAAATCATAAATCATGAAAGGATATTTAGGGACTAAATTTATTGTCCCGTGAACATCTTAAATCTGGCAGGTTTTTGTCTTCTAATTTTCATCAAGAGATGACGGACTCCGATTGTCCAATCTTACTGCAAAAAGAGTTGTCTACAACTGTTTTTAATACATGGCACAACAACGCCATACTTAAATAATACAAGACCGAAAACAGTTTAGAAAAACGGAAAACAAATAAGAAAATAATCTAAATTTTGAAAAATATATTAAAAAAATTCATTAAGAAAAAATAAAAATAATGTCGTTTTCTCAATTATATATCTACCTACAAAATAAAAAAGAACAGCGGTTATAAAAATACCAAACTTATCTTTTTTGCCGAATTAAATACAAACTTTTTGTCGAGTTAACCGAACCTTAATCTATTTTATTCCACGGTTAGTTTTTGCCCCAGAATTAATAAATCACTCTATTTCACCCAAACCAAATTGAAATTCCTCAATATTTTCCTCAAATCATTCTTAAAGAGATTTGAAGAACAGCCAAAACAGATTCTAAGAGAAAACTTTATTATTCATTTTTGTTAGTTCTCAACTGATACAACGAATTGTTTATATAGAGGAGTCTTAGCTTTACACAATCAACCTATTAGGGGCACGTGTCTTCATCATGTGCAATTTATAGATTCAAGCACTTTTGAATCTATTACTCGTTGAGATTATTGATGTAGAGCTTGCTCTGCTTTTCCCTTTTCTGTTATTATCAATTTGCATAGTTGTATTTCCTTTGTTGTTTACTGCAGCTTCAACAAGCTTCATGGACCTTGCTTCATCTGCAGATTTGTTAACCTTGATTGGTCTTGCTCTTTTATCAAACTGCTGATTTGTACTCTGACTTTCATTCTGGTTTTGAAACAAAAGTGTATCTTGTGCAATATCTTTTGTTTCACTCTATAGAATTCTCTCGATTTCGAACACTCTAATTTGGTCAACGATTGCAGCATGATCTAAGCTTTTCGAAAGAAAGATGTTTGAAGGAAAATCCACAACCGCTGGTTCTTTCACGGATTGTAACGATGACAAAGACGAAAGTGGTTGAAGTTGCCATTTGGTGAGTCTTTGAACTGGAGTGGGTACTGGTAGAGAACTTGACCAACTTCTCCTTGTGCTTTTTTGTTGTTATGAGTTCGAACATACAACTGAATCTGATTATCGATTGCAGCAGAAAAAGTTGATTTGTCTATATCTTTCAAACTTTTGAATTTCATTAAACCATCAAGAAAAAAGAAGCTATGAATGAAGCAAATGGGTCCTCACAATAACAAGAAGAAAGAAGGATCTAAGACCAATAGTAGTTGTACAATAAGATCTCCTTAAGTTTTAAGTATTAGCCAAATTAGTCAAATATATATTTACGTAGTAACTGTTTGATTCTATTCCTAGTTTACATCCTATAATCACTCCTGTGTTCTTCTATAAGAACTCTGTAAATCATTATCAACAAACATAACATTAAAACATCAAAGTTGGTATCAGAGCATTCACTCCTTGACCTAAATTTTCTTTTCCTTTTTCAAAATTTTGTTTTTCTCCAATGGCTGAAAACGCCACCATTACTCCCGAACAGATTCCCCTCACCACCGACTCTGTTCTGAGAAACAATATGTCTCACGTCACAAATCTTACCAGCACCAACTATTTGGTGTGGAGTCTTCAGATCCGAGCGTTCCTAGATGGCTATGGTCTTGGTTCTCATCTTGATTCTCCTGCCCTGGTTCATCCTGGTACACTCAGCGTTCGTGACACACCAACCCCAAATCAGCCTACATCAAATGGCTTCGTCAAGACAACTTGATTTATAGTGCTCTACTCGGCGCTATCACCATGCCTCTGCAACCTGTTGTCTCTCGTACAACGTCCACTTCATAGATCTGGACCACATTGGCGTCAATATATGCAAAACCTAGTCGGGGACATATCAAGCAGCTCAAAAATCAATTGAAACATTTCACCAAAGGTACTAAAACCATTGATGAGTACGTTCATGGCATCAAGACTTGTCTTGATCAACTAGCCATCCTTGGTAAACCATATGAACATGAAGATGTCATTGAACTCCTCCTTGATGGTCTTCCGGAAGATTACAAAAACCGTGGTTGACCAGATAGAATTCGTTGAAGTTCTTAAACGCCTCCTCAATCATGAGGCAAAGATCATTTGTTCAAATGACACCATACAGTCAACAAATCTGCCCATCTCTGCCCATAATGTGCAACGTACCAACACCAACAAGTCCTCCAACTCCACCCACACCAATGCTCCACGTCAACCACCCAACAATCGTCCTAATTATATGGTTGTTCAAAATTCACAGCAACAACAACACTCTACTCAGAATGCTCATCGTCAATCCCAGCCATATATGGGAAAATGCCAAATTTGCAACACACAAGGTCACAGTCTCGCCCATGGCAACCACAAGCACACATGGTAGCTCATCCGGGAAACAACTGGCTGCTAGATTCCGGAGCTACGCACCATATCACTTCTGACCTTGGTAATCTCTCCCTTCATCAGCCTTATCAAGGCGGTGACGATGTTGCACTTGCAGATGGCACAAATCACAACATTTCTCACACCAGTTCAAAAATTCTATCCTCTTACACTCGTCCTTTATCATTAGAGAATGTTTTATGTGTTCCAAAAATCAAGAAAAATCTCATATCCGTGTATCGCCTTTGCAACACTAACCAAGTCTCCGTTGAATTTTCCCTGCATTCTTTGAGGTGAAGGATCTGAGTTCGGGTGTCCCGTTGCTTCAAGGTCAAACTAGAGATCAATTATATGAGTGGCTAATGAAAAGCTCTCAAGCTATGGCATTCAAGATTGGGCCATCCATCTTCACTTATTTTAAATAAAATAGTCTATCAGTTTTTGATTTCACTTGCTCCGTTCTCGTCTTCCACTGTTTCTTGCTGTGACTGCAACATTAATAAAAGTCAAAAATTGCCATTCACCGCTTCGTCTATTGTGTCTACTCGACCTTTGGAATATGTGCTCACAGATGTTTGGAGTTCTCCACTACACTCAATTGACAATTACAAATATTATCTTGTGTTTGTTGATCACTTCACAAGGTACACATGGCTCTTTCCCCTCCGACGCAAATATGAAGTTAAAATAATCTTTGAGACATTCAAAAATCTTGTAGACAACAAGCTTCAAGCGCGTATACAGACTTTGGTTTCAGATAACGGTGGAGAGTTCGTTGCCTTACTAACCTAATTAGCTCTTCATGGCATTACACATCTCACTTCCCTACCACATACTCCTGAACACAATGGAATTCCAGAACGAAAACATCGTCATATTGTCGAAATAGGACTCACTCTTCTCTCCACAGGTTTGGTACCAAAGACGTATTGGACATACGCTTTTGCTGCTGCCATCTATCTTATTAATAGACTTCCCACTCCTGTCTTGTCAATGCACTCACCATTTGCAGCTTTGTTTCATACTCAACCGAATTATGAGAAGCTCCGGATTTTTGGGTGTTTGTGCTCCCCGTAGTTGCGCCCATATGTCAATCATAAACTTGACAATCGATGACTACCATGTGTTTTCCTTGGATACTCAACAACGCATAATGCTTATTTGTATCTACACATATCCACATGCAGAATTTACACGTCACGACACGTCCGATTTAACGAAGTTGTGTTCCCTTTTAACACAACCTCAATGGTGTCAATAACTCCAGAGGCCGAGAACGAGAACCTCACCAACTCGTCACCATCACCACCAACGACAATTCCGGTCACTACTATGCACACCTGCAACTCAGATCTTCACCTGACTTCAGCTCTGCAAATGCCTCCGTCATGTGTTCCTGTCGTCGATCAATCTCATGTATTATCTTCACAACCTCTTATGTCACCAAATTATTTTTCTCATCTACATTCTGAGCCCACGGCTCCAATTCAAAATGGGCTGAATCCCACGGCCCAACAACACCATTCCTCCATTGAGCCCACTACTCTTGATCAAAATGAGTTGTCAACCTCAACTCAGGCCCAGTCACTACAAACTAGCCTAACACCAAACCAAGTCAGTCCAATAGTCACTAATCATAGCCCACAAACAACCACTCACATTCCACTTATCGTACCCACTCAGTCACAAGTCCAAAATGTTCACAAAATGCAAACTAGAGCCAAAAACAATATTTATAAACCAAAACAAAAATTATCTTTACATGTTTCAGGTCCGCAGACAAATCATCTCGAACCAACAACGATTCATCAAGCACTACATGATGAGCAATGGGGACGTGTACCCTCAAATGAAATCGATGCACAAATAGCCAACCATACGTGGGATCTTGTGCCGTCGAACTCCACCCAGAATTTAGTTGGCTGCCGTTGGATATTTACCACCAAGTATCGCCCTAATGGTGAGATCGATCGCTACAAAGCTTGTCTTGTAGCCAAAGGATACACGCAACAATATGGAATTGACTATGCAGAAACTTTCAGCCCTGTCATCAAGACAACAACCATCCAACTTGTTCTTGGTGTTGCTACAGCAAAGTCATGGCCAATGAAACAATTGGATGTCAACAACACATTTTTACAGGGAGAATTGACAGAAGAAATTTATATGTTACAACCTACAGGTTTTGTTGACTAGGATCGTCCCTCTCATGTTTGTCGTTTACGCAAACCAATATATGGACTGAAACAAGCACCTCGCTCTTGGTACATGTCTCTTAAACAACATCTTCTTGGTATCGGTTTTGTGTCATCACTTGCAGATACTTCACTCTTCATACAGTCCACTCACCACACCGTTACATATGTGTTAGTATACGTTGATGATATTATTGTCACATGAAATAATCATGCACAAGTCGATGTGGTTCTCAAACGTCTTGCACACAGATTCTCCATCAAAGATCGAACTGATCTACATTATTTTCTAGGAGTTGAGGTAACACACTCTTCACATGGTATCCATCTAATGCAACAGAAATACATTGCAGATCTTTTATCAAAGCACAATATGACTGATGCAAAGCTGGTCACAACTCCGCTTGCTCACTCCCAGAAACTCACTCTTGAAGATGGCTCACCACTCACGGATGCAACACAATACCGCTCTCTCGTGGGCAGTCTTCAATATTTATCTTTCACTCCGCCAGATTTATCATATGCGGTAAATCGACTATCTCAATTTATGCATAAGCCAACACAAACACATTGGGCAGCAGCTAAGCGGGTCTTGCAATATCTAGTGGGCACTCCGACACATGGTATACAACTTCACAAGTGATCTCCACTCACTATCCATGCATTCTCCGATGCATATTGGGCTGGTGATACTGACGACTTTGTCTCCACAAATGCGGTCAATCTTGTACGGAACAACATGATCAATTTTCTCGAGCTTGTTGATCTCAAAAGAACCCTCCTCTAAGATCACATCCTTCACCTCTTCTTCGTTTGGATTGTAAAATGGCATGTTAAACGATTCAATCTCTGATTCCTTCACAGTCCCCTGCATTCACATTCTTTCATATCAATATTTTACCAAGTAGAGGAATGTCTAAAAGATGGAAAATAGAAAAAGAGATGTACCTCGGATGATAGATCGAGGAGGCAATCGGATAACAAAGACCAAACTTGGAAACAGTCTTTGGATTTAGTGTCGGAAACCTTTCTTCCCAGAAAAGTGAGAACTATACGTATTGACCATATATATATATATATATGGAAAGAGTGTGGAGCAAGCAACCAAAAGAAGACTAGCTTGAGAAACAAGGAAATGAAGAGGAAGGAAGCTGGGCCAAGAAAGGCCTTGGCTGCAGGAGGGAAGCTGGACCGAGAAAGGCCTCAGCTGCAGGAAGGAAGCTGGGCCGAGAAAGGCCTCGGCTGCAGGAAGAAAGGTGGGCCGAGAAGCCTCGAACGCGGGAAGCAAGCTGGGCCGAGAAGCCTCGTACGCGGGAAGCAACCTGGGCCGAGAAGCCTCGACTGCGGGAAAGAGGCTGGACCGAGAAGGCCTCGGCCTTAGGGAGCGAACTGGGCCGAGGTCTGGGCCGAACCAAAGACAAGCGGATCGACCCAGAATGCCGAGGACCGTCCGTACGCTGCGAGCAACCCCACCTGCCCGTACACTATTCTCTCGGGACGCGGGTCCGAACAGTGATGGCAGAGGAACGTTGGGACCACCACCAACTCCGTGTGTCAGTCTGGGACCCACACACGCCGCCTGCGACCTTCACCTGCCACGGGACCACCTGCGACCTTCACCTGCTGCGGGACCACTCCGTCTGGGACCCGCAAGCCGCCTGCGCCCTGCCACCTGCCACGGGACCACTCCAACGGTCTTCTCTCCCTTTGTAACGGCTGGAATGGATTTTTGGGCCTTCTTTACCTCTTTTACTATATATATGTGTATATGTTGATGTAAGAAAAATATGGAGTTATGAATCAATAAAATTGTTTTATACTTCTCTTAATTCTATTTTCTACATTGATTCTTGGGTTCAATCTCCAAACACATTTAATCTCATAATCTTACATGGTATCAGAGCGATTAGAGATCCTAATCTCATTATAATTCTCTTCTCAAATTCTATCCTTCTCATTCAATCTCAAAATTTCAAGAAATTCTCTCAAAATCTTACATTTCGATAAAATATCATGGAATCCAACAAAGGGGCATGTATATCGGTAATTCTCAAGGGGCCAAACTATATGCTATGGTCAAGGACTGCAAGGATGATCTTGTGCAGCCGGGGACTATGGAATCATGTAGAGCCACCACAAAAAGGTTCAAATGTCACCAATAAGGAAAAAGGGAAGGAAAGTTCCTCCGACGTGATAACTATCGATCAAGATAAATGGTTCCAAGAAGATCAAACGGTAATGGCTATCATAACTGCCTCTCTTGATCCACATCTTCTTGAATCCTACCTCTTTTGTGAAACCGCAAAAGAATTATGGGATACTCTCAAGAGAGTATATGCGAATATTTCCAATCTTACTAGAGTATTTGAAGTTAAAAGAGCTCTAAATACTTTAAGCCAAGAAGATATGGAATTCGAAGATTATTTTGGAAAATTACGGGTTCTTTGGGCGGAGCATGAAATGCTAAGACCAAGCACAATGGATCCTCTTGTGCAAAATGAAAGAAAGGAGCAAGATAAGGTGTTCGGGCTACTTGGAGGATTACATCCTTGTTATAATGACCTCGTTAAATCCATACTAAGGGAGAAGAAGCTCCCAACGGTGGATGAAGTTTGTGCTCAAGTACAAAGAGAGCAAGGAAATATTGGACTCATTAATAGCAAGAAAGACTTAATCACCGCTCACAAGGTGATGTACAAGAATGAAGATAAGAGGAACATGGTGTGTGAGCATTGCAAGAAAAAGGGACATACAAAGGAGAAATGTTGGATTCTCAATCCTCACCTAAAACCCAACAAGTGGAAAGAACAAAGAGCTAACATGACACATGAGGACGTTGGAGGAGAACCGGCGGAAATCTCAAAACCCGGAGATGGAGCCACAGCAATGAGTGCAAAATCTCATGGTGCAATTGTGAGAAGGTTGGACCTTGACGAAATTATCCAAGCCATTGCCAACTTAAAGGATTCCGGTATCTCTAATCTCTCTAAAACTCCAATTAATTCTTTAATTATTGATTCCGGTGCTTCTCACCATATGATAAGTAATCCTAGGTTGATAAAGAACATAAAACCAACCATAGGAAATGTTATTGTAGCTAATGGTGAAAAAGTCCCAATCAATGGTGTAGGAGAATTGGAAGTATTTAACAAGAGAACAAATGCTTTTTATATGCCTAAATTTACCTCTAATCTTCTTTCGGTTAAGAAAACCACATCCGATTTAAATTGCTATGCTATATTTGGTCCTAACCATGTACAATTTCAGGATATTGAGAGTGGAAAAACCCTTGGAGGAGGAATAACCAAAGATGGGTTATATGTTCTAGAAGGAAAATCGGCTCCAAAGGATTTACACTATGTTTCCATTAGCAATTTAGATTCTAATGTTGGTTCTTGTTTTAATTCGGTATGGCATGCTAGGTTGGGTCATCCCCATTCTAGAGCCTTAAGTCTAATTTTACCTAAAAACTCATTTGATCGTAGTTCTTGTGAGGCTTGTATTTTAGGAAAACATTGCAAATCGGTTTTTCCGAAATCTAATACTATTTATGCAAATTGCTTTGATTTAATTCACTCGGATGTTTGGACTTCTCCTTGTGCCTCTAGAGATAACTTAAAATATTTTGTGACTTTCATTGATGAAAAATCAAAATATACTTGGGTAACTTTAATGGCATCTAAGGATCGAGTTTTTGATGCTTTCATCAATTTTCAAAATTATGTGACTAACCAATTCAATTGCAAAATTAAAGTACTAAGATCGGATAATGGAGGCGAATATACAAGCACCAAGTTCAAAGATCACTTGAACAAATGTGGAATAATTCATCAAACAAGTTGTCCACATACTCCACAACAAAATGGTGTGGCGGAAAGAAAAAATCGACATCTTATGGAAACTTCAAGATCAATGATGTACCATATGAAAGTTCCTAAAAGATATTGGGGAGATGCGGTATTGATGGCATGTTATCTCATCAATCGACTACCAACCAAAATCTTACATGATTTGTCACCATATGAGGTACTTAATGGCACAAAACCTTTTATTAATCACCTAAGGGTATTTGGATGTGTGTGCTATGTCTTGATTCCAGGGGAATTACGTAATAAGCTTGATGCCAAGAGTACAAAATGCATGTTCCTTGGATACTCAACCACACAAAAGGGTTATAAGTGTTTTGATCCAATAAATCTCCGAATCTACGTCTCTCGAGATGTGAAGTTCATTGAAGATCAAGGACACTTTGCTACACCAAATTGGGATGAACTCAAAGATCTCACCAATACCACTCAAGATAGGAATGAGAGTTTGCGCATACTCCTTCAACAAATTGGTAACAAGGAAACACTTCCTACAAACACGGAAGAAGAGATGCCACATCAACATACCTCCGATGACGAAGAAAGTGAACCCACATCCGTTGAAATTGAGCAACCAACGGTGGAACCAACTTCACCTTCTTCCTTGGAGGTACCAACATCTCAAAATCCTCAAATTCCTCTAAGACGAAGCACACGGCCTCGTAAAGATCCCTCCACAAGGCTCAAAACTCGGTTTTGTTACAATGCAAATTCCGAGGCACATCCTATACAAAAGGTATGTTCTCTTGACCTTGTTCCTCAAGATCATAAGGCTTTCCTTGGGAAAATTTCACTTGAACAGGTCCCGAAGAGCTATGATGAAGCCAAAACTCGGAAAGAATGGCGTGATGCAATTACGGATGAATGCAATGCAATGGAAAGAAACCACACTTGGGATCCGGCGACATTACCACCAGGAAAACGGGCAGTAACATCACGATGGATCTTTACTATCAAGTATAAGAGTGACGGGAGTATTGAAAGGTACAAATGTCGTTTGGTTGCTAGAGGCTTCACGCAAACCTATGGACAAGACTACACCGATACATTTGCACCCGTTGCGAAACTCCATACGGTACGTGTGGTTCTATCTTTGGCTACAAATTTAGGTTGGGAGTTATGGTAAATGGATGTCAAGAATGCATTCTTACAAGGCGAACTTGAAGATGAAGTATACATGCATCCACCTCCCGGATTAGAAGATATGATCAAACCCGGGGAAGTCCTACGTCTTCGAAAAGCTATATATGGTCTTAAGCAATCTCCTCGAGCTTGGTACCATAAGCTAAGCTTTACACTTCGAGATCGTGGCTTTCACAAATCCGAGTCGGACCATACACTATTCATCTCCAATGGATCGAATGGCATCATTGTAGTTCTCATTTACGTGGATGATTTGATCATTACCGGCAATGACAAGGACGGTATTTCTTCTGCTAAGGCTTATCTTAAGAGTGTATTTGATATTAAAGATCTTGGTGAACTAAAGTATTTTCTAGGCATTGAAGTATACCGCTCTTCGGAGGGTTTATTTCTTTCCCAACGAAAATACACTCTTGATTTGCTTGGTGAAATAGGAGATTTAGGTTCACAAATTGCTTCTACACCACTTGAAGATGGATACTAGGTCAGTCGAAAGGGGGAGAAGAATGATGAACCATACAAGGATGCACCTCAATACCGAAGACTTGTGGGCAAACTCATTTATCTGACAATCACGAGACCGGAGATATGCTATGCGGTGAACCAAGTGAGTCAACATATGCAAAATCCCACATTACATCATTGGAGCCTTATGGAACGAATTCTCCGGTATTTAAGAGGAAGTCAAGATCGTGGCATTTGGATGGGAAAGAACAACAATACCGACATTGTTGGATATTGTGATGCGGATTGGGCCGGTGATCGAAATGACCGAAAATCAACTACCGGATATTGCACATTTATTGGGGGAAACTTGGTAACATGGAAAACCAAGAAACAAAAGGTGGTATCGTGCTCAAGTGCCGAGGCGGAATACCGAGCCATGAGAAAACTTACAAGTGAGCTCACTTGGCTAAAGGCACTCCTTAAAGATCTTGGCCTTGTTACATCCAAACCAATCACAATGCATTGCGATAATCAAGCGGCAATTCACATTGCGTCCAATTCCGTTTTTCATGAGAGGACCAAGCACATCGAAATTGATTGTCACAAAGTTCGGGAGAAAATCGAAGAAGGAGTCACTCTCCCATGCTACACCAAAAGTGAAGACCAATTGGCGGATATCTTTACCAAAGCCACAAGTCTAAAAGTTTGTGATCATATTTATCCCAAACTAGGACTTGTGGATCTTCCAAAAGAATGATCAAAGGTTCCCTCCTTCTCATAAAACTCACACTCTTTTTCCTTAGAAGAGTTTTATCCCAAGAGGTTTTCTCTAATAAGTTTTTAATGAGGTGGGATTTATGAGAAATCCAAGCTTACCCGAAATAACATTACGGTCAAGCTTGAGGGGGAGTATTGACCATATATATATATATATATGGAAAGAGTGTGGAGCAAGCAACCAAAAGAAGATTAGCTTGAGAAACAAGGAAATGAAGAGGAAGGAAGCTGGGCCAAGAAAGGCCTTGGCTGCAGGAAGGAAGCTGGGCCGAGAAAGGCCTCGGCTGCAGGAAGAAAGGTGGGCCGAGAAGCCTCGAACGCGGGAAGCAAGCTGGGCCGAGAAGCCTCGTACGCGGGAAGCAACCTGGGCCGAGAAGCCTCGACTGCGGGAAAGAGGCTGGACCGAGAAGGCCTCGGCCTTAGGGAGCGAACTGGGCCGAGGTCTGGGCCGAACCAAAGACAAGCGGATCGACCCAGAATGCCGAGGACCGTCCGTACGCTGCGAGCGACCCCACCTGCCCGTACACTATTCTCTCGGGACGCGGGTCCGAACAGTGATGGCAGAGGAACGTTGGGACCACCACCAACTCCGTGTGTCAGTCTGGGACCCACACACGCCGCCTGCGACCTTCACCTGCCACGGGACCACCTGCGACCTTCACCTGCCGCGGGACCACTCCGTCTGGGACCCGCAAGCCGCCTGCGCCCTGCCACCTGCCGCGGGACCACTCCAACGGTCTTCTCTCCCTTTGTGACGGCTGGAATGGATTTTTGGGCCTTCTTTACCTCTTTTACTATATATATGTGTATATGTTGATGTAAGAAAAATATGGAGTTATGAATCAATAAAATTGTTTTATACTTCTCTTAATTCTATTTTCTACATTGATTCTTGGGTTCAATCTCCAAACACATTTAATCTCATAATCTTACAATACGTCCATCATGTACAATCTCTTCTGAACGCATTTTGAGGAACGACAAAAAATCATTCTTGAACTGATTCAAATAGTTCATATGGACATTTGGTGGGTATGGATCTTTAATATGAATGCTACTAGAGTTGTTCTCAAGCCCTTCTGGAACCTTAGAAAGCCAATACACATACAACAATTTTAAGCTTTACACCAACAGAAATTGATTTCAGTCTAACCATTGTAAAGGGCTTCAAAAGACAGGAAGAAGAGACAATTAAAGTTACAATTACTAATGAATCATTCCCCATTTTACTTGAAGAACAAGATAATTATTATTAATTACCTTGAGGGAGACATGATGCCCACAATTTGTTGGTAATACAATCTCTAGTAAGGCCTTGAAGTAGCTGGGATAGCTATATATATACATGTGTGTTAGTCCATATATGACGATTTTGGTCAAAAATGGTCAATTCTTGACTAGAATCGTGGTCAAGAATGGGATGTTTTACATACTAAGAAGCTAGAAATAATGTTAATAAATGGATTTTGCTGGGAATCAGTAACTGATATGCGTGCTCGTTCGCTCGACTTTGTTGTCACAACTCACAAGCTTCTGAACTGACATCGTATTTGCATGTTTCTTACACGTGACATCGTATTTGCATGTTATTCAAAATTTAAATATAATAATCGAATTGGAATATAAATCAAATATGGCAAGCAAGATACCGTAATCGAAACAAGACCTTTCACTTATTGTTTTCTAATTTGTTGTACCAATTCCAATATTTCTGTTCTAATTTTTGTTTATTTAAATATTCTCAACATTTAACATTTGTTTTTGTTAATATTAACTGACTGGTTCATTAATTTAATTTCTATTTTATATAAATTTGATTTTTAGATGTAAGAAAGTATTTAATTTCAATAAATTTATCATTTGTTATTATTCCAAAATTATTTCATTATTTCACACTACTATTCTTTATTTAATCATAAAAAATGATTATAATTTTTACTATTATCTACAATTCGTGGATCGCAAGATGGTTTAAGATCCATGTTACAACTAGCAACGCTACAGGTACAATATCTTAGGTTACAAATCGTAATCTCTTCAGCAGATAAATTGCTTTTTGGTTTAAAAATCTAGAATAGCATTTATTATAAAACGGATGGTGTACACTAATCTTTCAATTTTGTCATCCTGTTACTGAAAATAGTGCCTAGAAATGTTTTATGAAAGACGTTTCTGAAAATTCCAAAAACATGTTAACATTTCTTTAATTTTGCATCGATTTTTTCTAGTTATCATGCTCTGATAAGGAAACATTTGCAAGTTGAATGTTAGGTAGTTTCTTTTTGGTCAACTAGAATAGCGTAGTAACGCAAGTGGCATTTAACCTAGTGGCAAGTGGTAAGTCCACAAGAGGCATGGGCACTTGTATATCCTGGAATCGAGTCTTCCCACTTGCATTTACAAGAACTTGGCTAATGGGCCGGCCATTTGTGGCCCAATACTGACAAAAAAAAAGAATAGTGTAGTAACTTTTTAATTTCTTTTCTAATATTTTATATAAGAGGTTTATGTAATACTCTGCTTCAAATCTTAATAGATATTATGTTATTTTTTGGCTGTGTTCAAAATTATCTCTTTGAAAATTTATCTTTTAAAACTTTGTATAAAATTCTTAGAAAATAGAAAATAAAAAAGGTGAGTATAAATACTCAGTAAAGATCAATTTTGTCCACTAAAACACAAATCTCTATCATAATTTATACAATATTTATCCTATGCACAAAAAATTATATACATACAACTTGTGTTTTTCAACAAGTTCTACCAATCAATCTTTTAGTCAAATCATTTATTCCTTAAATCAATCATTTAATCAATCTAATATTTTAATCAATGCTCCTTTAATCAATCTTCTTTAATCACTCTTATTTAATCAATCTTTTAATCAAATCTTTAATCAATCCCTTAATCAATTTTTAATTGTTGATTATATTAACAAAGATACATTTCTTTTGAAATGTTTCACAATCACACACTTAAACATATATTTTTAATTAATCACATCAACTAATACTATTTTTATTTAATCATCAATTATCATAAAACAATGATGAATCCTTATACCAAATTACGATAAAGTTAAATGTCTGGTAAATCATATCCTTACCTTAATTGGCTAGTGACTGATTGAAAATTGGCTAAAAACAATGCTTAAACTAAACTCCCAATAGGTACCTTCAGGTACAAGCAACATACAACACTGAGATGTGGTTTACCCAATAATTCTTCAACCCCTCCAAACTACGTTGGTCGTAAAACTAGGTTTCCCGTCATCTTCTTTCACCTTCTAATCTATCTTCCAATCAGAGACAGTGTTACAAAGCCGTTTCATGGCTTTCTGGTTGAAGTCATGCTTGACGGTCTCGCTGATGGAGACGTCCCACTTCCAACATTGCTAGTAAAAAAAGAAAATTTAATTAGTATTTAATACTTAGTAAATAAATAGTTTAAATAAAATGGAATAATTTAAATTAATAATAAACAACTAATTACCGTGAAAATCTTAAACCATGTAATACGAATGTAGTGCAGTGTTGATTTCCAATTAGGAATCGCTTCTACAAAATAGCTCTTGATGCACTCCGTAACGCCTCGCCCCACTATGCTATCCACTCCGTAATCTCTTCAACCTGTCTGTTATTGGTAAGTACCACATCCGCTGATACGGTACCTACTTCCGCCCATTCCCTTGTGGCTTATATCTTGGCTTCTTATAGAATCAACATTCTTGTAACTGATCATCATCTTTCCAATAGATCATACAATTGTCTATAAAACACCAATCATCTCACAAGGCAAACCAAGACTACACACCAATTTATGAATCTCATAATATGATTCAGCACACACATTGTCTTCTCGCAAATACTCTTTGATTAATTCAGTCCACATATTCATGCATGACTGAGATGAATTACATTATGTTTTTGTGTCATCATCCTAGCTGCCAATGATAATTTAGATAGACCTTCTCTACATCCCTCGTAAATAGGCTGGTTTGCAGCATCTAACATGTCATAAAACCTTTTTGCATCTAAATTAGGTGCCTCGACAACTAAAAGTTCAATATTAGTTTCCTGAAATGCATATATGACCATCTCATGCATTATATCATGCTCTACAACCCCATGAATTTCATTCTGATAACCAACATCATGCAAATTACTCGATTCACATATATTACCTTCAACATTATTAATATTACTACTACTTGCTTCATCATTCCCACCACCATTATCACATTTCCCATGGTGAAACCAAATGTATTAATATGGTGTAAACCCCTAATTACTAGATGATTCCAAACATTTTTACTCGGGCAAATTTTGTATTTTTGCATTTCCGACAAGACAAAACATCTTACTCGATTCAAGCGTGATTTCAGTTTGACTTACTTGGTGCATGAATATTTGTACCCCGTTCATAAAATCCTTTGTCACGATTCCACTAGCATCTCTATGCATCTATAGATTAATCATTGAAACCACACGGGACTGACATGTGTTTTGTAGAGGCACCACCATCTTGAAATTTTTCAAAGTTTCCAACCCGATTTGAACTTTGGATCTTCTCTTAGTATTAATATTGTTTGATTAAACTGCAAAAATTAAAAATAAATTTCATTATTGTTATATAAATATGTGAGAATTCAATGTCACATTAAAGAGATTTACTTGTTCAGTTATATATATACGCCTACGTGTCAAAATCGCCTCAGAGAGGCAGAGAGGCGAGAGAAGAGAAGAAGCACGCGAAGAGATAAGACTCGGCCAATCAAATTTTGACACGTAGGCGTATTTTAACAATTCTTAAAATTCTTATTTTAGAGTCGTTTCATATTCATTAAATTCTCCATCCAATTTTTTAACATTAAATTAACATTAAAAACCTCCATTAGATACACTAATGGAGGTGCTCTTATATCTCAAGTGAGGACATGAAGACTGAAGTTGCGATAGGTCTTGTTGGTTACCTTCCAATATCTATTGTACTTTCTTGGATTATCATTAGCATTAGGTACTGTTAAGTGTCTGAAGGTTTCGTAACGCATTGTATCAGGTTTGAGCATGGATAGTTAAAATATTTGTGTAAGGTGTCAATGCTTGTAATGGATTTGTAGCCCTTTCTTATTTTAATAAATGTTTCTGCGAGAAACAAAAAAAAGATTAAAAAAAACTAGTCCATTTTTTTTTTTTTCCAACGACATGTAACAAAAGTAACTAGAATAACTAGTGTACGTCAATCAAAGACCAGACTTACGACCTGATTTCGCTAGGGCATCTGCTTTGTAGTTCATGGCTCTGGGGATGATAGAAAGCGACACCGAGGAGAATCCCGAGCTCAACCTCCGGAAGTCTTCTTGATAAGAATAAAACGCAGGCCACTCCTCCGGGAACTGAAGAACCTGATAGACTGTCTCGCAATCTGATGAGATCTCCACTTCTTGAATCTGCAGCTCTAATAATGCTTCCATCGCCCAAATCACCGCCTCTACCTCAGCATGCAGAGCTGATAAGCTGTGATGAAATCGTCTGGATCCCGAGTATATTCCTTCCACTGAATCTGGAAAGCAAAACCATCCGAGCCCTGAATAAAGGCCCGTGTCTTTCCAGGACGCATCCACGTAGCATTTATAGCCAGTGAATCTGAGATTAGCTGTGGTTGGGAATATCATCGCCGATTTAAACGTAGTGTCACGAGATATGTGATGATTCGACTTACACCGTATGTCCTGATTGGCTACTATCCACTTAGATTGATCGGACTCTGCCCGGCCCAAAACTATTCTGGGATCTAATTCCTCTTGTGTAAAGTAGAATCCATTTCTCGCTTTCCATATGTGCCAGATTATCCATGGGAACATTTTACTATTTCCTATCGCATCGGTACTGGTCAGTAAGTAGTCTAGATTATACCAAACTGACATACCCGGGAACACCCCCGGTTGAGATGGTATAGCTGATAGAGCCCAAACCTGAACTGCCGGTGGGTAATCAAATATAACATGATTGATTGTCTCACTCTCATATCCAAACCTCTGGCACCTCGCATCAGTCCCCAATCGTCGTTTGACTAGACTTTGGCAAACAGCTATACCTCCCGATAACATCTGCCAAAGGAAGTGTTTGATCTTGGCCGGACAATCTAGTTTCCAACATCTCGTATATAATTTATCTAAAGAAGGGCCTACTAGGTGTTGTTTCCCCGCCCCCTTCCTGGCTAATTCATACCCTGA
Organism: Lepidium sativum; assembly: GCA_023374145.1. Taxonomy (NCBI): domain Eukaryota; kingdom Viridiplantae; phylum Streptophyta; class Magnoliopsida; order Brassicales; family Brassicaceae; genus Lepidium; species Lepidium sativum. The sequence continues at coordinate 23,239 of JAKUCM010004256.1, forward strand.
TTTGACATCATATCTCCCAGAAACCGTGTAATGCCAACCTCAAAAGTCCACTCGTGGGTTTTTTGGTAAGCGCATTGCCAGTATCAACCTAACATCTCGTGGGTCAAAATACTGACGAACTAAACTCTCTCTCCATTTGCCAGATTGTTGGTCTATAAATTGATCAACCGTCATATTCGGAAATAAATACAGATCACACCATTTCGCTGGTCTTAGCTGGAAATCCGGAATCCACGGGTCGTGCCATATCTGTATTTGTCTCCCATTTCCTATTTTCCTAATCAGACCCCTCAATATCAAAGGACGACATGAGATAATACTCTTCCAGCCATACGAGGCTCCCGTTCTAAGCGGTACCTCCAATAAACTAACGTCATTATAACATTTCCCTTTTAAGACCCTCGCTAAAAGCGAATCAGAGAAAACCAACAAACGCCAGATTTGTTTGGCCAATAGTGCGGAATTAAAATCCTCGATCATCCGAAAACCCAGACCCCCCTCAGTCTTGGGTTTGCATAACTCCTCCCACCTTTTCCAATGGATACCACTACTGGATCCCGAGTTGACCCACCAAAAATGGGCAATTGCCGACTGAATATTGCCTAATACAGATTTGGGCAATCTATAACAGCTCATAATATACGTTGGCAAGGCCGTGAGGATTGATTTAATTAAAATTTCCTTACCAGCCTTTGATAATAATTTACTTGACCATGTAGCCACCCTGGCTTTCAACTTTTCCACTATAAATGCAAACACTTTTGCTTTCGAGCCACCTAAATTCTCCGGTAGGCCCAAGTGTAAGCCCATTCCTCCTATGGTAGGGATCTCCAAAATTTGTTGGATTTGTACTCTGGTCTCCTCCGCAACTCTTTTACCAAACTGTATCGATGACTTGTCAAAGTTTATCCTTTGACCCGATATTAATTCGTACTCCCCCAAAATTTGTCAAACTTTTTCCGCTTCTTCTGTGGTAGCCCGACAAAAAAACACAGTATCGTCTGCGAAAAGTAGGTGGGAAATTGGTGGACAATTTCGCCCAATTTTAATACCTGTAATAAAATTGTTCTGCTCTGCCTTCTTCAACTTGGCAATTAAAACCTCAGTACAAAGTATGAATAAATATGGAGATAGAGGATCCCCCTGCCGTAATCCCCGACGCGGAAGAATACGCCCACGAGGTATACCGTTTAGTATTACCGAGTATTCAACACTTGTAATACACCACATCACACATTTTATCCAATGGTCACAAAAACCTAATGTAGTCATGACGGCCTCCAAAAAATTCCATTCGACTCTCTCATAAGCCTTGCTCATATCAGTTTTTATGGCCATATAGTTTCCACTCACCGTACTATTTGTTGCTAAAGCATGCATCATTTCCTGGGCGATCAAAATATTGTCCGATATCAACCTTCCAGCCACGAAAGCCGACTGTGTTTCAGACACAATATGAGGTAACAATGTCTTCATTCTCAAACATAATACATTTGCTATCAACTTATATCCTATATTACATAAACTAATAGGCCTAAATTCCGCCATCCTTGTCGGGCGTTGGACTTTTGGGATTAGGCATATGTTCGTCTTATTAAGACTCTTATCAAAAACCCCCTCTCGTAGGAAATTATTCACCGGGCTCAACAGATCACCTTTTACTGTGTCCCAGGAATGTTGAAAAAACAAATCCGTCATTCCATCCGGCCCCGGAGCTTTATCTGGGTCCATTAAGAATAACGCCATTTTAACTTCACTTTCCGTTGATGGTCTGATAAGAACCTGGTTATTCAAATCGGTGACCTTACTATTTATATCCTCTATATTGACCTCATCATTACCATTAGTTGTGAATAGGTCAGTAAAGTATTTGGACGCCTCATGAATAATTTCAGAGTTTTTTTCTACCCATTTTCCATGTCCATCTATCAATCCATTTATCCGATTTCTTGCTCTCCTCTGTCGTACAATCGCATGAAAAAATTTTGTATTATTATCACCCTCTCGTAACCAGTGATTCCGAATTTTTTGTTTCCAATAAACTTCCTCTTCAAAGTATGCCACTTTCAATTTTCCAGTTGCCTCTTGCAATACCGCAGTATCAACTATCAGACAACTGTTTAGGTCCTCGACCTGCCTTTTCCAGTATGCTATTTCTTGACGCCATGAGGGTATATACTGACTGCGCCAATGTGATATTTCCTTTCAAGAGTATCTAATCTTATCACTTAGCGAGAAATTACCATATCTTTGTCCAGCTATGGCCCAACTACGTTCCACTATCTCCTGGAATCCAGTTTTCCCAACCATCTCTTATCGAAATGAAAGTGTTTTCCTTTCCCGGCCATCCTCGTTTCTTCTGCTTTGACCAGGATAGGTCTATGGTCCGAACCAATCATATCTAAATAATGGGTCTCTGTGTTGGGAAACGACTCATACCACTCCCCATTTCCAAAGGCTTTGTCCAAAATACACTGCACTATTCCTGAATTACGTATCCCTCGCCATGACCATGTATTTCCTTTCTTAGGAAATTCTAACATATCACAGTCCGTAATCATTTGATTAAAAGTTAAAAAAGAAGACGTATTTCTCGGAACACCGCCTTGTTTTTCGTGATTACCGGATATCTCATTGAAATCACCGCTTATAATCCATGGGCCTATTCTGGATATACCAATTCTTGTAAGCCTTTCCCATACATATGATCTCCCTGCTCTTATTGGGGCACCATAAATAAAAGTGATATACAATTTTTTACCACACATGTAAAGATATGTCTATTAAGTTTTTATCCTTATGATTAATTATGACATTATAATTATCATTGTAGAACAGTGCTAGACCTCCACTACAGCCCAAAGGCTCCACAGTAGTCAGATTATTATAACCCAAGTGCATTTGTATTTTTTCTAAGAAAGCTAGTTTATTCTTTGTTTCAGATAAAAATAGAAATTCTGGTTTACAAGACTTCCAAATGTCTCTCAAAACACTTATTGTGAGTTTATTCCCTAAACGCTGACAATTCCAACACAATAATTTTAAATTCATAAAATAATCGTTATGGAGCTCTATCTTGCTCCTTAGATGGACCCTCCTTGGGCTTTAGCGACTTTGGCGTCTTCCTAGGTGTCAACAAGGCTTGTTTCCTCGAACTTATTCCCCTTAATGGCGTAGTGTTGCGAGAACTCACTTTTCCAATTACCGGTTTCAATTTCCTTTTCTGTACCACTTTTGATGCTTGCATTTTATCCACCAAGTCAGCGTGGAAGTTGACTTGTTCCAATTCGGACATGTTCTCAGAATTCTGCAAGTCATCTACCAAATCGAGCTCGGCCAAAACTGCTGCGGTCACCTCGTCAGTGAATTCTCCATCTGCAGTCTCGTCCAGCTGCTCCACTTTTTTAGAACTGTTCTGCAATGACAGCACACTAGTTACAACCTCTGGTTGGGATTCCTCCAAACCTGGAATTTGCGGTCTGGTATCAGAGATTGCTATCTCAGCTTCCATCGTCTCAGATGCATTAACTGGCTGTCTCATTTCATCTTGAAACAAGGGTCTACGCACTTTCTTTGCCGATGTGTTCTCACCAGTCATCACAATATCCCCATCCTGAAAGAGTAACAAAATTAGTTTCTCATTGACAATTTCGAGGGAATCAACATATGCATGTAATTTAAACCATACATTGATCACCATTTGTTTATGATTATGCTGTAAAAGAGGGCCACGGCCTCTCTTACTTAGCCCCATATTACCACGACCTTTAGTTATCAATGCTGTTGGCTTTGGTCCTTTGTGAAGACCAGTTGCCGCCCCTTTATATGATCTATTTTTGTTCACATATCCTATGTTTCTAGTTCTGTCACTATCCAGAATACTATTTTCAGACTTGTTCTTATAGCAAACCGAAGCTTCATGAGTCATTCGGAAACAGAGGGTACAATACCCTTCTAATCTCCTATACTCGATCATAACCTTTGATTCGCTACCCTCTTCAAATTCCACTAATGATGAAAAGATCAAGGGTTTTGAACATGGAATTTCTATCAGAACCTGTCCCTTACCAACCTCAATACTTAACACCGAACCTAATGAACTAGCGACCAGACGGTATACCTCTTCAACCTTATATTCGAAGGGGATTCCCGTTAATCTAATCCATAGCCTAATAAAATTCGGGTGGTCTGCATCGGCTAATGGTTTCCACGGGGCATATGAAACCATCCAGCCATCGAAATTGATTGACCCGTTCTGGATTACTCCTCCCATATCGTTTTCAGATTCAAATTCGAACTGAAAACGCCCATTTCCTAGGTTAAGACCTCGAACTCTCCCAACCAAGCCCCAAAACTGTGGCATTCTAAAAATAAAAGTATCCACGTTTTGCTGTAATGGATTAAGACATCTCCCCATCAGCACTCTAGAACCCCTAGCTAATAGATCAGAGTTGTCGATCTTAGGAATTTTGATTTTTAGGACTCTACTTGGTGATTTCGACATCAAACCTTTTTTAAGAGACCCTGACTGCGACATCAAGACTTTGTGTTGTCTATGCCTATGGATATCTTCTAACTCTAGATAGTTTAACGAAAGCGATAATAAATAAGGAGCAAACCTGCTCTTTATATAAACATCACAGTCGACTATATCTCTATATTTTAACCACCCTTGTTGGCGTGTATTTCTCCTAGATTCCTGGTATTGAGGAATATTTAAAATATTTCGTTCTAGGCTCCTTTTATACCACACAATCAAAACCTGAATTCTAGGCTCAGCTCCTAACCCCAAGGGAATTTGAAATGTTGTTAATTTTAAATTTCCCATCATGATATCAATCCAGATTATTCTTATGGTTATACTTGCAACTTTAAAATCGCTACAAACCCGCAAGTGTTTAGAATGAACCAACAAATTAATCGTAAGTAACCTTTGTCCATAGGTTGTCAATACTTTATCCCCCTTCCTCTTACGACTCAGTGAGTAAAGTCGTGATACATCAATCCACTTACACCTACAGAAATTTGTAGCCCAATAACTAATGCTTATTAGTATCCATTGCATCCACCAGTAAGCAGAACCGCAGCTATTCAACATTACAGGATTATACCAAGACTTGCATTCACAAGCCCCAATCCCTAACACACTTTCTATTGTTCCATTGGTTGTACTTGCAGCTTTAAATTCACTATTGTCCCGCAAATATTTAAGTTGGACAAACAGATCAGTTGTCACTAACCTTTGTTCACAAGTTGTCGTACGTTGATCCCATTCCATGTACCGGCACACTGAGTAAACTCGTGATACACCAGCCCATTCACACCTACAACAATTAGCATTTCCATAACTAAGACTTATTAGTGTCCATTGTGTCGACCATGACACATTATCACAACTAATAAGTGTTACAACATTGTACCAAAACGGACATTCACATACCCCAATCCCTAACACCCTCTCGGTTAGTTCTTGGAGTTTGGTAAATGTCCTTTTCCAGAGAATACCAGACACATAGAACATTAAGACTTCGTTGTAACTACCTATCATCTTGTATCCAAACAATTGTTGGACTTCAAAGACACTATCAGACCTTCTATAGTTAAAGAAAATCTGACACAGCAAACAGATTATTCTTTCTACATCTCTAGATTTAGTTATGCCCACACTATGAATCATTATGTTTATCCGTATTTGGACTCCATCAATATTCCGGAAGGCATACACTCCCTCGTAGTATCTTATATTCAAAATCCCATTTACCCTATCCTTCTCTGCTTCATTCAGCGATCTTAGGATCTCATGTCCATATTCCAGATGTTTAATTGATAATCTCTTTTTCAGGCATTTCGGAATCATCATAACAGCAACCGTAGGGAAAGTAATATTATCCCTTCCAGTGCTATTACTCCTCCGACTTTGTTTCTTATAGAAACCCATTAACCATTTTTCCAAAATTTGATTTCCATCTACTCTTACTGATTCTAGAAAGGAACGAAATCTCATGAGTCGAAATCGAATCCAGTCAATCAAATCCACAACAACACGACCATTATATCCTAATCTACATACCAACAGAATGCTATGTAAAATAGGTGAAGGTGACAGTAAACTTATCTTGGATGGTCGTAACGCGCGGATCGAACCGTCTTCTTGCCAATACTAGAACATCCATGTACTGATCTCGTCCCGATCAGTCCAAAATTCGTCGTAAAAGTGACTATTTGTCGTTTCAACTTCACGGCTACCCACGGCTTCAACATTTCCCCCGTCGACTCGTGGAAGAAAGAATGATTTAGAAACCTGACCCCCCATATACCATAACCTCCTAGATCTACCCAGATCCGAAGCCTCGATAACCCTCGAAGAAAACGCCAAGGTTCGAGCAGCTTCTACCAACCGATTCTCTCTCTCAAAGCTTCCTGGATGACTCCACCACCTCTCGATCTCTGAAAACAGCTTACCTGAACGACTCCGATGACCCGGCACCGCCGATTTAAGGAGGCGACGCGATGAACCCTAAATCGCCCTAAATCGCCCTCTCTCTCTCTAATAAGTTTAAAGAGAATTTTCAAAAGAGGGGTGCAACACGAGGACTTCCCGGGAGGTCACCCATCCTAATACTACTCTCGCCCAAGCACGCTTAACTGCGGAGTTCTGATGGGATCCGGTGCATTAGTGCTGGTATGATCGCACCCTAGTCCATTTAGTAATTTTAAAAAATACTAAAGAGAAAAAACTAAATAATAATTAATAGAAAAATATTTACTATTGATATCATTATAATAATGTTATATTTCTGATTGTTCTATTTCTTGAAAAGATTAAAATTTTATTATATCAATTATATTATACTGCACTACTTTTATATTTCTACCAATCACATAGCTTTTTGTCCCACTTTTTTTATCAAAACCGCATTTATACTGCACTTATCAAAAACCGCACTTGTACGGCACCCCCAAAATTGTAGTTACCAATCAGACCCTAGATTATTCTCACAGGATATGTCATGCTCTATTTATAGGGGGACGAAAGTCAGCAAAGGCAATTTGGTTAGTTTTCTTGATTCAAACAGCTTTGTATCCATCGATATGGGGTCTATACACTGTCTCCATATCGATCAATACCTTGTCGATACAAAGTCCAGTTTGAGATTCGAGTTTAAGCTTTCCCGTGTTGTGTTGGCCAGTCTTCAATGTGTAACGACTGATACAAAAGTTGTTTGTATTGGTCGATATTGAGTGGATACGGCTGTCATGTCTTCTTAAAATTGCTCCTAAACTCTATTGACTCCTTGGCTTCTACCCAAGCTCATTGACCTCCTTGATTACTTAAAAATGTCCTAAAATGTACAAAGAAACATGCTAATGCAAACTCCTAGGATTCTTAGATGAAATGCATGGAAAGTATCCTAAACTGCATGAGGAATGGAATAGAGATGTTTTTATTGGTCCAAAATGTACATAAATTAAGTGTAAAAATCCTTAATTCCCATCTCGTCAACTGTCATGAACAAGGGATCTGATGTTGATCTCCCTTTCTCGACCTACTGCGATTTGGATACGGGATGTTGCTTTTGACTTGCCGATCTATCAGTATTTATGTTGTGTTTGGCGGGGCATCTCATACATCTTGAAAGACAAAGAAACATCATATTGTTTCTAGCTTACCAGCTGAAGCATAGTATCAGGCTATGGCTCGTACATTTCGCGATCTTTGCTTCAAGAAATTTTTCCGTTGGGACGAATATGATCATATATCATCTATGCGCTTGAACTTTGTGATAGTCAGACCGCAATTGTTAACAACAACAAAAGTTGTGGCCCTAATATGGTTAAAAACAAATTTTAACTTAATTCAAACCCATAATAAATCAAAACAAAATCAAAAACTCAAAAAAAATTAAGAAAACATTTGTCGTAAGCCATGGATCTCTTTGCTAGGGGCTTTTGCGTTGATGATGTTGATCAGATTTATCATGTCGATGATTCTCTTCTCTCTTGCTTGGGTCAAACTCTTGCCAGAGCTAATTATTTTGTTCCAAGAGGAGAATTGATAAATTATTTTGTTTCATTGGATTAAAAAATTTGTTCTCCATTAAAACTTATAGCATCTTGAATATTCTAGCACTCATATTTCTCTCAGAATCAGGACAAAGAAAAATGTGTGTTTGTCTCATTTCTTTGACTCCATCCTTCACTCCAAGTTCCCTGATTTGTAATGCTTAATTAATTTTAGGTCTCATTCATAAATGGATTTGAAAATGTGGAACGAAAATCCTTAACTCACAAATTCAATGATTTTTCTTAATTGTGAACCCAGAAACTTAATGAAACAATTTCAGAAACATTCATTCCATTATTTTCCTAGGGTTTTCACGTTAGGGTTTTATTTTAAATGTTTTGTGGGTTTTGTATTGGTTTATTATGGGTTTAGTCTAAATTAAAATTGATTTGGTGTGTTAATCACAGTACAACCACAATTGAAATTTTTTAAATTGCATTTGAGGACTCTTAGTCATATATAATTCAATTGTCATTAGGTACAAATATTTAATTCAACATATTATTTATAAGTTAGTGTATCTCTATATGTATTACTTAATAATTCATGTAGGAAATAATATATTTCTTAGCTCATGTACATAGCAATATAATTTAATATAGTCGATGTAACAGATAAATATTTTTCCATAATCTCAACCCCATAAGTTTTAACTGGAAAAGAGAAACCCTAGTATAATAGGAAATACTATAATGTATAAACAAATATACTTTAGTTTTTTGCAGATGGTCTTTATTTTAGTGGTAGGTAGTAAATCTACTAAAAATAGGAACACTTGCATATCTAGGAATCGAATTCTACTGTCTATAATATGTAGGAATTTGGATAATAGACTGATCAATTGTGGTCCAGTACTGACAAAAAAGAATATTGTTCGTATTGGCCAAAACATTATATATATATATATATATATCGTTCTTATCAATATGAAAAGTTTTATATTTAATGGCTACGCCTTTAAAAAAACCTACAACCGCATCGTCGTCGTGGTCCCTATCTTGTTTGCCTGATGAGATCGTTTTGGATTCCTTAGTCTGCATTCTGAGACATGACTACGAGAACTTTTCTTCCATCTCCAAGAGAATGAGTTCTCTAGTGCGCTCGCCTAGTTCTATCGGTTGTGATCCCTCCTCCACCTTTCTTTGGGTTCAACCTCCATCGGACGACGAAAAGGAAGTATCCGTTGGTCCAAATCCCGCTCCCTATCGTGGTGGATTCAGAGATCTACTTCGTAGGCGGATATCCAAAACCCATCAAGCTTTTCGACCTAGAATTGCAAGCATGGGAAGTCCCGGCAGTCCCTATCTTTGACGAGAAACTGGACTGGAGAACTATGATGAGGTCGAGCGTAACACTGGAAATGAAGATTTATGCGATGACAAGGGGAAGTAACACAATCTACAATTTGAGACAAGATATAAGAAAGGATAAAATGGAAATGCCAAGTGATTATTTGGTTTGGCATATATGTTTTGCAAATGATCTACTCTTTGCTTTTTTAACCAAGTGTGGGCTCGTGTGGCTTTACACAAAGAGCAACCTATGGAGAGTGGTAAATGGTATTGCACAGAAACTGCATCCAGTGTTGTTTGGCAATGCAATGGTGGAATACGATAGAAAGTTAGCGGTTTTCTGGGGAGAAATACACACTAGTATTACTAGTAAAAAGAAGAAAGAATAGAAGATTTGTTGTGCAGTGATCGCGTTGGGTAGGGTCAAAGAAGAAGTTTGCAGGAAAATCGAATGGTTTGGTGTCTTTGCCACCATCCCATTTCTCTCTCGCTATCGGCATTGTCTTGTTGATTCCGATTAATTGTTTAATGAATTGCCATGTGAGAAGGGCTTTATCATGGAACAAATAACAGTGGACTTTCTGTCAGGCGCCGAGATGGAACTTTAGTGAGACGCCGAGGTGGATCTTTATTCAGGCGCCGAGGTGGTTTTTCTATTTTGCTCCAAGGTGGAAGTTCACTTAGGGGCCGAGGTGGTCATTTTGTTAGGCGCCGAGGTGAATTTTCTATTAGGCGCCAAGGTGGTGGGCACCGAGGTGGACTTTCTGTCAGGCGACAAGGTGGACCTGTTAGGTGAGGTGGTCTTTCTATTAGATGTCAAGGTGGTCTTTCTGTTAGGCGATGAGATGGTCTCTGTTAGGTGACCAGGTGGGCATACCAGGTACCGAGGTGGGCTTGTCATGTGTCAAGGTGGTTTGTCATGTGCTGAGGTGGGCATGTCAGGTGCCAAGGTGGACAAGTCATGTGTCGATGTGGACCTGTCAAGCGACAATGTGGGCATGTCAGGTGCCAAGGTGGGCAAGTCAAGTGCCAAGGTGGACTTGTCAGTTGACAAGGTAGTATTTCTTTTCGGTTTCAAAGTGGTGGGCTTGTCAGGTGCCAAGGTGGGCATGTCAGGCGACAAGGTGGATCTCCTGTGAGGCGCTAGGAGGAAGGGAAAACTTCTCTTTTCCCTCTGAATCATCTCTATATTTCTCTCTCTAAGCTCTTTGTCTTTTCTTGCTTATCTTTCTGATATTTCTAGTCCCCTTCCCTCAAAGGGGTGCCCTCTATTTATAGAGATTTTAGTGGGATTTCTTTAATAATGAGCCAATTTAAATTTTTCATGGGGTAGAAGTAGGGTGAATCCCACCACCAACAGTGTATTCTTCTTTTTTTTCCCTTCTTAGGATTTATTATTTTGAGAGTTTGGGTTTACAATTCAAGGTATAGACCTTTCAAATTTAAAGTTTAAATTTAAGGGTTTAAAATTTACTATTTGGGTTTAAGATTTATTGTTATAAATTTATGTTTAGAATTGAGAATATTAATTTAGGATTTGGAGTTCACAATTTGGGATTAGATCCGACATGAGGGTATGTGAAATTAAAGAAGGTTAGATTTTTTTTCCTTTAAGAAGGGTATTTCAGATTATTGCAAACAGTAGGAAAACTAGGCCTTATGTTATCCCGTGTATTCCCTGATTTTTTGTTAGGCGCTAAGCCCATTTCAACCATCCAACGAACGCATAGTGGTACACGAAGAAGGATACCTAGAAACAATGATATCTCAATATTACACTTATCCTCGCATTATTGATTCAATTATTTCATAAAAATTGAAAGCTAATCAAATAACTAAATGATATTATATTATAAAAGTAATTATTATTGGTTGAAGCTATCTCGAATGGAAGTGCTGTGATGATGTAACAAGAAAGTCATGTTACAATTTTTATTTCAGTATCACTATCATCAGTTCTTCTGTTGTGGTGGTGGTGGTGGCGGAGTAGTTCCAGGATCGGGGCGTGGTGGGTCATGTCTTGGATATGGGTCTGGTTCCATATAATCCATCATCCTCGGAATACTCTCTTCCACCTATTTCACAACAATAATCATATGATGATGTTTTTTTTTTTTTTGTCAACGGCAAATTATGTTGGGCCACAACTGGCCGGCCCAATAGCTAAATTCCTATATAATGTAGGCATGGAGACTCGATCTCAGGTTATGCAAATGCGCTGCCTTAAGTGGATTTACCACCTGCCACTAGGCTATATGTCATTTGCATATGATGATGCTTAAATTGACTATAAATAATTATTATTATTCGATGATAATATGGGCAATTAAAGTAAAATGAAATTAGCAAGCATTTTATTTTAATAGGTTGGTACCTGGTTTAAAGAATATTGGGCGGTTTGAGAAGCGACTCCATGATCCTTCTTCTTCATAAAAGGATGTGGAGGATGTCTTCTGAAACGTGACCTACCAGGTGTGTTGGGACCCGTTGGTGGATAATCCATCATGTTCTCATTACTCTCTTCAATCTATTTTACAAAAATTATTAAAACTTAATTTGTTTAACCGATGACAATACTTATTACGAAATATGACAATATGTTTTATTTTATTGTTTACCTTGCCTGAGGTGTATTGATTAGTCTGAGTGACTCCATGCTCAAACCCTAAGAAAAACAACGCAAGATGTAAATATATTACATTATGTCGATTGAGATAACACATATTATAATCATAGTATATTTTGACTACTTAATGTTTACCATATATATCCTATTTCAAAATCAAATAACCATTTCAAGAATTCTTGGTTTCTGGTTTTATTTGATTTGAAATCCAACCAAAACCTTTTTTCTAATTGATGTGTGACAATTAGAAAATAATTTTATTTGTGATTACCTCGAGAAAACAATGGTAATAAAAGCAAGAACGAAATGAAAAACACCAACTTCATCCTTGTGGAGTATCGACCTTGGTTTTATTCAAAGAGTTATACACATATTTATATGTACAGCAGCAGAGGATTCTACGTTACAGAGAGTTAAGAAGTTACCATAAAGAAAAACTATCATATCTCTAGAGAATCTTAATCATATCTTTGACTCATTTTTGTTAATAAGGTATGGAGAAATGAAATTGAGATTAAAAAAAAAAGGGAAATTTGACGATTTAGTAATAAATTTAATTTGAAATTTGACCATTCGTACATAATACAACTCAAGTAAAATATCTTGTTAAATGTCTATTAAAAACATTAAGGGAATGTACTGGATTGATGATTTTAGAAGATTTTGTATTTTTGCCTCAATCACCTGTTGTTATTGAATCAATACTTTAGAAAAGTTTCTTCAAATCCTCTATTATTGAATATGGAATTTATGAAAAGCAATTCAAAATTATTTACAATCCTCTATTATTCAATTAATGATTTCAAAAAGTCATACAACATCTGATGTTATTGAAATGATAACAGATTTTTTAAAACATAATTTTGACAAAGATTTTAGAAAATTTCATATAAGTTATCTAGTTAAAATTGAGATAAGTAAACTCACACCTCCACTTATGTGATTTGGAGAGATTTCACTCAAAATTAAAAAGAAAACCTAACGTGTATATAAAAATAATACAGAAAAATCATGTTCTTATTTATTGATTTTGTCGAATTTGAAACCAAACCTTGTGTTATTGAGTTTAGAATCGACTATGTCGCGAGTTTTCACATGTCCACCGATTGTGATTTCAAGGAACCAGGCGAGCAGTCAGAATTTGGTCGAATCGATGTTGAGGCACATATCTGGTTTCTAGCTTCAGTTTTTTGTGATTGAATCCGATGGTTTTAACTTTTAATCACAATCCCATTATTGAGCAGAAGAGAAAGAAAAAAATCGAAATTGTTTATCAAACCTACAACTTGTCCATCGTTATTGATCAATTTTCGATTACTAGTCATCGTTATTTTATAGCAAAGATGTGTTCGACTTTACACTTCCAATAAAATTATAAGTTATGCGGATGAAAGAAACGTATTCGAATTGGACATGGAGCACTAGAGATTTTTGGAGATTATAGACGTAATGTTAGATGTACTACACAACACTTCAAAATCATCTGAAATTTTAATGAATCTTATAAAATACACCACTAACAAATCCTACTAAGAATCCTCGAAATCACCTTAATATTATTCAAACATGAATTTCTAAAAATCATTGAAATCTAATGTTATGAAATAAATGATATTAGAAAACACAATCAAATTCACTTATATTGGAAAGAAAAAAATTAAACTTGCGATTTTAAGTGATTCTAAAGGATTCCAGAGTTTTTTAGAGGATTTTGTTAGTTAAAACACACAAAAATTTAAATCTTATGGTTTTAAATGGAGTTTTAGATGATTTTTTCACAAATCATAAAATTTACTTAAATTCATCTATAATCATTTGATTTTTCATTAAATCTAAATCATCACAATCATTTAAAATTTAAGGTTCAATAAGTCATAAATTTATGACCAAAATAAATGGTCAAAAGAAATATTAACAAAAATGGTAAGAAATATGTCATAAATTCTTAACCTATAGTTTGACAAGAAAAAAACTACATCACTGATTATCATCAAAGAAATTGATTGGTGATCAAATTAGGAAATTATTTAAAGAACAAATTCTTAAAGAAATTGATTGTCTTTGATGATTTGAGAAATTCATGTGATGTTTTCAAGATTATTGGGCTTACGGATTCCCAAGCTGGACTTTATCTACTAAACAACGTTAAAGGCCCAGTTTCTTACCACTTCTATGACCCTCACTGGTGCAATGAACACATTCAATCTCACATTCGTTTTAGCCATATGTGCCATAAGCCCAAGAAAAATAAGCTTTTTTCTGTTCTATTTATTTTTGGTTACATTTTTGTAACGCTTATGTTTCCCTCTGTAAATTCTATTTAAATATTTTCGATATATTCGCTTGTATATAATTGTGTTTGATATGTAATAATTTACATTCAGATTCTTCAAGAAAGAAAATTACTCGAAAACGACTAATAACTATGATTACTAAATTGATATATTTATGGGTGATTTACTAGATTAAGGTAAAAATAAGAGTTAATTACTTAAATAGAGTAAATGTTTGAAAATTACTATACCACATTATTTTAATTTTTATATACCATTTTGCCATTTTCTAATGAGTAAAGAAAAACGTATTTACGAAAATGTCATTAAAAAAATATGTCATGTAAGCGATCAACTTTACTACACTAACTGAGTGCGACATAGTAGAGTTAAAGTGTGTTTAGTAGAGTTGACATGAATTAAAAATCGTGTATAGTAGAGTTAGAATTTATGCGTAGTAGAGTTGATTTTCACGCTAATAGAGTTAACTCATCTGTTGAGAAGCTCATAAATGTAGAGTTAACTCATTTGTAGTGGAGTTAACACTCGTGTAGTAGAGTTAGCACTGCCATTAATTCATCCGTAGTAGAGTTAACCCGTTTGTAGTGGAGTTAACACTCGTGTAGTAGAGTTGGCACTGCCGTTCCTCTCTGAATTCAATGGCGTATTTCAGCCGAGAGAAGCTGATGTACTCATCAGTAAGACCTTCGAACTTTCATCTGAGGGCCAAACACTCGATCATCTTGAGAGCGTACACGCCACAGTCGTCTGACTATTTATTACGTGGTATGCCCTTAATAACATGAGAAATTTTATATTGAGTCGCGCTACTGTATGGACGCATCTCCTCGGCTGAGAAACGCTTAATCATCTTGGGAATCATCACGATATATGGCCTACAAAAAATGAGAAGCATGTAAATGGTCTATTATACGATAAATGAACTCTACTACACATGTATATGAACTCTACTATATGGTAAAGAAACTCCACCACAAGGTAAATGAACTCTACTATACGTTATATAAACTCAATCACAAGGTAAATGAACTCCACTATACATGTATACGAACTTTACTATACGTTAAGTAACTCTACCGCAACTACTAGTGAAACCATACTAACTTAACCTTACTAACCCTTAGTATACCTCTACTATACTGAATTTAAGTAACTTACTTGCATGACTCTATCATTGTAGCAGTGATATTGCAAGTAAGGTCAGGATCGTATATGCGAAGCATCCCTTCTAAAAAATTAACCTCCACGGCCACCAATTGGTTGTTGTTAATGTTATAAGGGATGTAAATCGTATTCATGTATCTCATCCACTGCTTGTTAGTGGCACAAAAGGTAGGATGAATGCCTTGGAAGAGATCTTTAAACCCATTGGGCCACAGGTAATCATCCTCATGTCCCACGATATCCCTTGTGTATGTGTGACACCAAAAATCACAAAACAGCGGATCGAGGAAAGAAATCCGAGGACTCCTGTTTGCGCTTGGATTTTGCAACAATCATTGTCAAAAAAGATTCATCCCGGCCGACATATGTTGTAATAAAAAGAGTAATATATCTCTCTCAATCAACAACTTAACTCTACTAGTACTCTAAATGAACTCTACTACAGAAAACTTAACTCTACCATACATTTATTATTGAACTCTACTATACTTGAACTTATGTTATCGTGTTGCCACCCATATTGATCGATAGGCCACCTCTGTTTTGGGGCGATCAAGCATAGATAGAAACCCGCAATTGGACTCGGGTTACCGTCGACCGTAATGTCCCTACACAATTTGTTAATACAAAAAGTTTGTAAGTAATCAAAGAATTTGTATGCAACACAACACATAGTCACTTTGTTAAGGAGAAATAGGTACTTACAATTCATGCAACACAAAGTCACATAGGTGTAGTATTTTTATTTTAGGAATCGAATCATAGACACGAGGAGAATGAACCACATTCTTATGAATCCTCTTGACAATGGAACAGCCTATGAAAGGGGATACTTGTAAGAAGAAAAAAAATGGTAAATGAACTCCACTATACGGTAAATAAACTCTAATCAACTTGTAAATGAACTCTACTATACGATAAATTAATTCTACTATAGTTGTAAATGAACTCAACAATACGGTAGATAAACTCTACTGTACTTGTAAATGAACTTTACTATATGGTAAATGAACTTTACTATAGTTATAAATGAACTCTACTATACGGTTAATAAACTCTACTATACTATAAATGAACTCTACTATACTTGTAAATTAACTCCTTTATAAGGTAAATGAACTTTACTATACGGTAAATGAACTATACTATTTAAGTAAATGAACTCTACCATACGGCTAAATGAACTCTACCATACGGGTAAATGAACTCCACCTTCTACATCTCTCCAACACCTCTTTCAACTCTACCCATGTAGGGCCTTCACCAACCCCTAAACCCATTTCTTCACAATGCTCTCCGTGGGAACATCTCCAACATTAGAAGACTCATCGAAGTTATCGCAATTAAGCTGCGTTATTTCCGCAAACTCGTTTAGAGAAAACCTCGTAGGTCGAGACCCAAACAGCACCCACATCTCATACTTCTTTTTAATCAGTAGTTGATGCATCAACAAATATTGTATATGCCTCCATGTAAATGTGTAGTCGGAGTTTGCAAGCTTCAGAAAAACGCCTAGGCAAGAGATCTCCTTTATGTCTACGTATGCATCCTCACCAATACCCTTGATCATATTACTAATGTTTTTAAGATTGTAGTAATGGTTAATGTTTTGGTTCTTCATCACCGGAAGACCGTGTATGAAAAGCTTCTTCGGGTACTTCTTCTCAGCCATATCTAAAGATAAAAACAAACGATAAACATTAAAAACCCAACTCCACTATACGCAAATAAACTCTACTACACTACAACATATCTCCACCAAAATTATCATAATCTTCAATCCAACTCTATCACACTTGCCCCTAACTCTACCAAACACAACTCTACTACCAAACATAACTCTATCAACTCTACTACACTATAACATAATACACTAATCAACTCTTTTACACGGAAGCCAACTCTACTATAGTACAACCTACCTCTACCAAATGTCAGACTAACTCTATTACACTTAGCCTATCTCTAGTACACTTCACCCTAACTCTATTACACAGAATCCAACTCTACTACACTCAACCTACCTCTACCAAACGTCATACTAAATTTATTACACTTAGCCTATCTCTACCACACTTCACCCTAACTCTCTTAATCAAAACCCTCACAACTAGTAACGAACTATATCACATTGGCTCAGACCCGAGTCGAATTCTACTTGACAAACACACAAGAAGAAGATGAAGAACAAAAACCCAAATATCGCGACATCGAGAAACCCAAATGTTGCGAAATCGACAAATCCAAATGTTGCAAAAACGACAAACCCAAATGTCATCGTGAAGAAGAAGAAAAAGAAGAAGAGGAGAAAAAGAAGAAAAGAAGAAACTTACCTTTTATAAAGAATATGACAACGAAGACGACGAGTAAGAACGAAGAAGACGACGTCGAGAATGAGTAAGACAACGAAGACGATGAGTAAGACGACGATGAAATGAAAGAGAGGAAAACGATGGTTAGGTTACTTTTGCTAATGTTTAACCAGAGAAAAAAGAAAAAAGTTATGGGTCGTTGATTACATCATTTACTCTTTTTTAATAGAATTAAAACTAATACAGTAATTAGAGCATACTTTTGCTCTATTTGGGCAACTATTTCTATATTTATCCTTATATACATCTACTATAGCATGACCAATCTGTATGTGCTTTTGGAGGGGGTCCTATATGCATCAAATTCATGATCCAACACATGTCGTATATATATATATATATATATATATATATTTTTTTTTTTTAATATATTTATATATTTATATATTCTCACACCTTTATAATCACGCTACAGGATATTTTACACCTATTTAAAATAAAGTAATATATAATATAATTCACTACAATGTATTCCAAAAAATGATAGATGTATCTATGTCTTATAATTAATAATCAGTGTAATAAATTCAACGAATGAAACGAAATAATATAATCGCTGAATTTAAACATTTTAACATGAAACGAAAACAAAATGAACAGGTGCTCAATAGAGAAATTAGGACCATCCCTGAATGTATAAGATATGGGGAATGTCATTAAGACATTTATATCTTTTTGTCGACCGCAAATGTAAAAAGTGGGCCAAAGTATCTCTATAAAACTATATTAAAATACATAGAGTTGGAATTATATTAGTACATATATTGGTTTACGTCAACATCCTTATCTTTTCTGTTTTCGTTCATGCATCCATTTATACGGATAGTAATGCATGTTTTGTTCTTTACTGTGCTCTTCTATTTTCTTAATTATAACTCATTTCTGTTTTTATCAAACGAAACAAAATAAAGGAGGAATTTTTTTGAGTATGTATTCGCTCTCTGTTCTTAAAGCTGTGTTTTTGGAGTGAAAGTACATAAATCTGGAAGGAGAGTTTCTTAATAGAAGTGAAAGAAAAAAACATGATAAAAAGTGAATATAATGCATTTACACATGCAATTTCTCCTCATTTCACCATATTAACGTAGAGCATGTTAGTTATCTTTGTTATTGTGAAAATGTGTGATTTAAGGATGTTTAGTTTATCAATTCTAGCTAATATATGTTTAATTTATTAATTTTGTATTTAACCATCGGATGTCTAAACTTGAGCTGCGTCCGATCCTTTGGAAAGTTGGTATGACTTCGGCCAAATTCCTCTTTGGCTAACAAAAAAAACTAATTAGTGAATGATAATAGGGCTATTTCAAAATTGACTCAATTTCTTAAGTTAATTGCAAATATAACCCACACATTTCTCTTTCCAAATTTTTTACCATTTTATTCTTGTTAAATTTAAGAATATCAGTTATGCCATTATTTTTGTTTTTTTTTAATAACAAATAAACCCAAAAAAGACACAAATATCTAACTTCTACCACTTATTTACAAAAATATTATCTTCATCAATTTTTTCAACCACCATTAACAAATAAAATTAACCTCTAAATGCTCTTCTACCTACCAAAGTCGGCCAATATCAACCCAGAATGAAGTTTATAACTTTATATTTTTCTACATCAATCCAAAAAATTCTCTCATATGCATTTCAAAAAATTCCAAATGCTTAGATCTTGTTGAATTCAAGTTTATTTCATCAAAAATGATTGGACTTCTTTGGTATTAGAGCATCTCCAAAAGACACTCTATAACTTCAAATATATAGTTTTTTGTTCTCCAAAAAGAAACTTTAAAACTTTAAATTTGAAATTTTGGGTAGTAAAACTTCAAATATAGAGTGTTACTACTCAAAACTTCAAATTTGAAGTTTCATATTTTTATTTGCATTTTGGTCATTACAATTATATATTTTATTTATGATTCTTAGATATTTTCTCATTTCTTATTTTAATCTTTAAGAAATTTTAATATCTCATAAATCTTTAAATTTATTTCTAGAAATTTAATTTTTACACATAAAATAAAATAAAATAAAAACAAGATTTATATTATTTTAAAAGTTGAATTAGACAATAAGAATATAACAAAACAATATAGTATTTTTTGTAATGTAATATTTAATTATGTATTTTTATTTCTAGTTTTATATTTTAATGTAAGTTTTTATTAATTAATATTGATGTATTATTTTTATATATGTGTTAGTTATTTATCAAATGTTTTATGAATTTATATTAGTTGTAACAAATATAAGAATCATTGTATAACATACAAATTGTTTTAAAGTAAGTTTTGAAGTTTTACTTTTGGAGAGAAACACTTTGAAACTTCAAATATAAAGTTTGGGAAACTTCAATATAGAGAATCTTTTTGGAGATGCTCTTAGCTTGAATCAAAGTTCTAGACAGTAATTGAAGGTAAATACAAACTCAATCTAACTCTTTACTACTTTTCATTTTTTTGCATATAGTAGACTTCATATGTAGATTATATACATAGTAGACTTTATGTGAAGTCTATAATGTAGACTACACTTATAATTTAATGTATGTAGACTTCATATGATGTCTATTTTTGTCAATTTTATTAAAAATGAATTTATAACATATGTATAATATTTTTATTTTATTTTGTATTTTCTATATGTGTGTTTGTTTAGTTGTTCGTCTTTCTATAAATTTTACATGATTATGTACTATATTCATGATTGAATAAATTTTGGCATCATCTAGGTATTTAGCTTATTCATAGTAGATTTTATATAAAGTCTACCCAAACTAGACTACACGAAATTTACCATGTTATTTTTTAATTTGGTTAAAAGACTCTATAGCATATATAACGTTTTTATTTTATTTTATATTTTTCATGCGTCCTTTTTTATTTGTCTTTCTCTATATAAATTTTATATGTTATATGTATAATTAAATAAATATTATAAATTATTTAAATAGTTAGGTCGACTTAAATAGTTAGGTAATATACTTAATTTAAATATTGTAAATTATTTTACATATTTATGTTTTTTCAAGTATGATTTTTTTGCTTTTTTGGTTACAACTAACTCTGGAATTTTTTTACTTTGTAATTTTTTTGGTTGACGTAGCAAATCTTTTCCACTTAGGTTACAAAATTTGAATCATACTGCCTTGTGATTGTCTTAAATTAGATCTTTGGTTAGGCTATGATAAAAAGTACTCATATATCTATGTGTGATGCATTTGCTTGTTTTCCGCAATTTCTTAAGTAAATTGACATTAGAAATTACCACATTTTAGTTCGATTGCAACAAAATCAAACGTTTGTTAATTGTAACAAAACCAATTTTTTGCTGAAATCAAACAACCAATGATCGATAAACTTGAAAATTGGACTAAATCATTGTTTTGTAAATAACATAAAGAGAGCAAGATTGAGATAGTTGAACATGTCCAATGG